>CM075979.1:89829093-89985577 GCA_038087875.1 Malacoraja senta | reverse complement strand
GGGAGCCAAGAACGTTTTATTGTCATATGTCCTGAAACAGAATAAAATACCCTTAAATCCTGGTCACATTTTAGTTCATGCCTGCCTGTTATGCAGCAGGAGGCTAGTTTAAATGAGAAGTAACTTCTGTAAATTGCCCCTGGTGTGTAGCGAGTGGATGTGAAAGTGGGATAACACAGATCTAGTGTGAACGGGTGGATGGATTCACTGGGTCCATGGCCCTGTTTCTCTGCTCTACCTCTAAACTAAATACCATGTTCCAAGTGTAATTTCTAATTCTGTACCAGCGGCTAGAATCATCTTGGTTTGTGGATGAGCTTTGAAGTCGACTGAATTCCTTCTACACTTGCCACGTCACTCTCCAGACTTTACCCAACTCAAACAACTGTCTCTAGGAAGCACGGGCCGCTTTTAGAACTGTAGCAACAGCCGGTGTAAATCACTCCGAAAACAGACAAAGTATTTGATGATCCCTTTAAAGATCAGGGCAGGGGGGTTCTGGACGTGTGTTCAGCTGTGTAAAGGGCACCAACTGGGCCTGAGCTGCAAGCCAAGGCAGTGCCTGGCCTAACATTAGTGCTCCATGCTGACTGACGTCGCAAGCTGCCGACCTCAAATATTTCCTGACATGTGTACAAGCCCTCTTCGCCAGCTTGGTGTAACTTGTACCACAGCTGATCCTCTACCACTGTGGAACCTGTTCACCCAACAACACGAGCTTCGAGAAAAGCCACAAAGCACCGGAGGAACTCAGCGGCTCAGGCAGCATCTCTGGAGAACATGGATAGGTGACGTTTCGGGTTGGGACTTGGACCCAAAACATCATCCATCCACGTTCTCCACAGATGCTGCCTGACCCGCTGAGTTATTCCAGCACTCTGTGAAACGTCACCTATCCATGTTCTCCACAGATGCTGCCTGACCCGCTGAGTTACTCCAGCACATTGTGTCTTTTTTTTGTAAACTAGCATCTGCAGTTCCTTGTGTCCACGTGTGAACTTCAGCAGGTTTTATATCATAGGCTCTACTACTAATGACGTACAATTAATTTTCAGGAACTTTGGCCAAGAGTTAAGCAAAAATATGTTTACATAAAATGTTTAGACAGTCGGAACCTTTATCCTGGGATGGAAATTTCTTTTCTATTTTTATTGGTTGAATAATTAATCAATGTTAATTAATTAGTCAATTGATTAACTGAATAAACTATGTGTTAAAGAAGGAACTGCAGATGCTGGAAAATCGAAGGTAGACAAAAGTGCTGGAGAAACTCAGCGGGTGCAGCAGCATCTATGGAGCGAAGGAAATAGGCAACGTTTCGGGCCGAAACCCTGAAGGAAATAGGCAACGTTTCGGGCCGAAACCCTGAAGGAAATAGGCAACGTTTCGGGCCGAAACCCGGAAGGGTTTCGGCCCGAAACGTTGCCTATTTCGTTCGCTCCATAGATGCTGCTGCACCCGCTGAGTTTCTCCAGCATTTTTGTGTACCAACTGAATAAACTAAACTGAATTCATTCCAAAAAATGGAAAATCATCGTATCATGCATTATTGATTAACGTACCAGCGCTATAAGCATGTTGGGGGGTTAAGATTCCTTAGCAAGAAATATTTTCAATTGCACCAATTATTTCTGTAACTCTTAATTCATTGGCAAACCTTAACAAACAATTTTTAAAATCTCTATTTTTGCTTTGCCAGCCAATGATTGATGTGTAATTAATGAGACTGCTCTCCTTCCAGTGCCTTTCCCCGAGGCTCTGATCAAACGAGTCCTATCATTCACATAGCAGCTGTTGAGGGAAATGTGTAGTCCTCGGTGTAACTCTGCAACCCTGCATCTGCTCTCCGTGTCAAATGTAACTTTGGGGGAAATGCAGATGAAGGAACCAAATGTTGTTTTCTCCTCAATCATCAACTGGAAGTGACAATTGCCGGATAAGGGATTGGTTGTTGGTCGGTGGCCAGAGCTAGTGTGAGCGGGGCAGTTAAACAAGAAGAGGCAAAGCACCCCATGTAATGATTCTTCTTCTTCTTCTTCTGTCGTGTGGCATGTACAGTCTAAAGTTGTTGGACAACTTGTTCTATTTGATCTTCCGTTTGTGCACGTCGAGTTGCTTGCATTAGTCGAAACAGGGCGGATCACGTGAAGGTTGCAATCTTCCACCCCGTGTAATGATTCGATGATACTATATAATCACATGTACCCAAGTACAGTGAAACTCAATGTTCTGCACACATCCCAGTAAAATCACACAGTAGACAGACCTCACCTGGGCAGTAGGCAGGAGTCGCCATGTTTCCCACGCTGACAAAGTGACAAAAATGTTCATTGAACAGTTTCACCTTCTGCTCGCAGCGGTGAACCAGGCTTGTCGCCGCACGTGGCAGCTTGTGGTCCCCCCCCCCCACTGGGTCCCCCCATCAGTCCCGGCGGCCCCCCCATTAATTAGTCATGTTCTAGGCCTGCCAATCAATCCGTGGCAAAATCCATTACTCCCTCTCTCCCTCTCCCCTCTCCCTCTCTCTGCCTCTCTCTCTCCCTCTGCCTCTCTCTCTCTCTGCCTCTCTCTCTCTCTGCCTCTCTCTCTGCCTCTCTCTCTGCCTCTCTCTCTGCCTCTCTCTCTGCCTCTCTCTCTGCCTCTCTCTCTGCCTCTCTCTCTGCCTCTCTCTCTGCCTCTCTCTCTGCCTCTCTCTCTGCCTCTCTCTCTGCCTCTCTCTCTGCCTCTCTCTCTGCCTCTCTCTCTGCCTCTCTCTCTCTCTGCCTCTCTCTCTCTCTGCCTCTCTCTCTCTCTCTGCCCCTCTCTCTCTCTCTGCCTCTCTCTCTCTCTGCCTCTCTCTCTCTCTCTGCCTCTCTCTCTCTCTGCCTCTCTCTCTCTCTGCCTCTCTCTCTCTCTGCCTCTCTCTCTCTCTGCCTCTCTCTCTCTGCCTCTCTCTCTCTCTCTCTCTCTCTCTCTCTGTGCCTCTCTCTCTCTCTGCCTCTCTCTCTCTCTCTCTCCCTCTGCCTCTCTCTCTCCCTCTGCCTCTCTCTCTCCCTCTGCCTCTCTCTCTCTCTCTCTCTGTCCCTCTCTCTCTCTCTGCCTCTCTCTCTCTCTCCCTCTGCCTCTCTCTCTCTCTCTGCCTCTCTCTCCCTCTGCCTCTCTCTCTCCCTCTGCCTCTCTCTGCCTCTCTCTCTCTCTCTCTCTCTCTCTCTCTCTCTCTCTCTCTGCCTCTCTCTCTGCCTCTCTCTCTGCCTCTCTACACAGTAGATAGTAACATTCTCCAACGTCCAGGCCATTCAAGTATGCCCCTGCACTTTCCTATCTGTTTTCCTGCTTAACTTCAGCGGTCCGTAGATAATTAGACACCCTGTTTCAGAAATGATCACAAACTAGTACCACCAAGATAAGACTTGGAAATGGATAACAATTTTCAGAGGTTTAACTTGTTACCCCTATAAGTTGCCTTTATTTTTCGTGCTAGAAAGCCATGTGCCCGGTTTAATAATACTGCATATTTTTCACGGTCAACTATATTTCTGTCTGGAGTAGGGTCCCGAGCTGAAACGTCACGGATCCATTCCCTTCAGAGATGTTGCCTGACCCACTGAGTTACTCCAGCACTTCTGTTTACGCAAGATTCCAGTACCTGCGGTTCCTTCTATCCACATAAATCTGAAGTCGTTTTCTGCCAAGTCACACCTGCACCACTTGTTTGATTCAATATTTTGTGTTGTGGTCAGGTTCAGGGATGGTCTATAATATCAAGGTATGAGAGAGGCTGCTTTAATCACAGTGTTCGTCTGCCACTGGACATTTTCTTCAAACGGAGAGTTCCTTCCCTGGAGAACATCAACACACATGGGTTTTTACAGAAATGCCACAGTGTTGTGGTTATTGTTACTGAGATCAGTCATTCCGAATCTTGCAAACCACTTCCTCAATTTGCCCAATTTGACTCTTTTATCTCTCTCATTTTAGCTAGTGGAGTTTGTGCTGCAGTGCTGGTCCATGTAAGAGGCTATGGATCCTCTGTTGTAGAACCAGTAACAACAAGGTCTTGTGTATAAAAATGGCCCAAAGTGGATGGATCATGAGAATCAGTAGGCTGCCTTGAACATGTTCAGCAGCAGAGTGTAGAGAAGATCGAATTGTCTTGCTGGCCCTTTAACAAAATGTTAAAAATGCTTCTCTTGTGAGTGACGAACAATTTGTGTTTATGTGGGACTTGATTTCCCTGATAAACAACCTCTAATAAGCCTTGAACGAGGATGGGTATGATTCCCTGACAAATAGATGACGTGTAAAAATGTCTGTTCCAAATGGGATTTTTCCTCCATCGTGTTTGGAACAATTCTCATTAAGTAGCCGAGTTTTCACATTCGTCTGTGGGGAAATGGGCCGTGCTACGCAGGGAAATGTCTCGGCACTAAACACTAAATATTAGGACGTGCCAGAACTTTAAATGCTTGCTATCTTCTGAAGATACAAAGTGCATTTTTTTCCTTGCTGTAAGTAAGCCAATATCAAGCAACACTTGACGAAGCTATGTCTGGAAATGAACAGGTGATGTTGCCTTCAAAATACAGCGTAAACTCAAGGGGAGACTGCCCTGTGTTTGGTTAGTCCCCTCACCAACAGCTGCGGGAACAGGTTTCAGTTCTTTGTGAGTGACTCTGCCACATAAACTGTACATTAGAATTTACAGGGTCAAAGGTTCCTTTCTTGAAGACCCTGTGGGCAGGAGAATTGCCTTGCTCAGGTCTAATAACCTCAGATTTGTCACTGACAGATGGTATATTTACCATATACAGTAATAAGCCAGCAACTGGCCACTACTGCTTGGCTTAAAGGAATGCAGTTCACATCTGCTCCTCTCACCAAAGGGACCAACAAAGACCCAGCCCTGTAAACCTTGGAGCACCACAGCTGTTGTTTTTTCTTTAGCATTGTAAATGCATACATGTTTAATTAAAAGAAAAAGAAAGATAAATATTCCACCGGACCACTTTAATCTGCAACAAACTTTCTTTTACATTTTCCACATCAAAGTATATCTAAACCTTGGTGCTCTCAAGTATTCCTATGAGTCAAGGGAGTATTCAAATACGTCGTTGATGTTCTGTGTGTTTCTGAGGGGCATTTTGCAATGTTTCAGTTTGGTTTGTCAGGCTACTAATCTGTCACACAAGGTGAAAAATAGAACAGATTTTTTTTAATGGATTGTGTGTTTCGTCGAGTACACAGTGTAAGGAAAAACACCAGGATAAGTTAATTTTAAAGTTCTATTTTCTGACGTGAGACTTTGTACGAAGAATGTAGCATCTATTCCAGTGGAGTATCAAGGGCAGGTATAGATAATGGAGCCACAAGGAACTGCAGATGCTGTTTTACAGAAAAAGACACAAAGTGCAAGAGTAACTCAGCAGGTCAGGCAGCATCTGTGGACAACATGGAGAGGTGACGTTTCAGATCAGGACCATTAGAGTCGTATAGCAGGAAGAGAGGCCCCTTCGACCCAATTTGCACATGTTGACCCTGATGCCCCATCTACGCTAATCCCTCCTGCCCACCTTTACTGCCCGATGCCTGAGATGCTGCCTGACCCGTTGAGTTACCCAGCACCATTTGTCTATCTTTGGTATAAACCAGCATCTGCAGTTCTTTGTTTCTACCAAGAAAGAGTTAATGTTTCACGATGTATCATCAAAACTGAGCAAAGTTTAGGATTAAACTTGGTTTAATTTGCGGAGAAGGGGAAGGGTGAGGGAAACAAACAAGATATTTGTGCAGGTAGACAAAAATGCTGGAGAAACTCAGCGGGTGCAGCAGCATCTATGGAGCGAAGGAAATAGGCAACGTTGCCTATTTCCTTCAGGGTTTCGGCCCGAAATGTTGCCTATTTCCTTCAGGGTTTCGGCCCGAAACGTTGCCTATTTCCTTCAGGGTTTCGGCCCGAAACGTTGCCTATTTCCTTCAGGGTTTCGGCCCGAAATGTTGCCTATTTCCTTCAGGGTTTCGGCCCGAAACGTTGCCTATTTCCTTCAGGGTTTCGGCCCGAAACGTTGCCTATTTCCTTCAGGGTTTCGGCCCGAAACGTTGCCTATTTCCTTCAGGGTTTCGGCCCGAAATGTTGCCTATTTCCTTCAGGGTTTCGGCCCGAAACGTTGCCTATTTCCTTCTGGGTTTCGGCCCGAAACATTGCCTATTTCCTTCGCTCCATAGATGCTGCTGCACCCGCTGAGTTTCTCCAGCATTTCTGTCTACCTTCGATTTTCCAGCATCTGCAGTTCCTCCTTAAACAAGGCATTTGTGCAGGGTAGGAGCCATAGATGTTGGTGTGTTGGCTGAGAGAGTCTGGCGATGCTTTGTTCACCAAGCCTTCATTAGAATCCATCTCATCTTTAAATGTAAATATTAAGCCGTATGAAATTTAAGAATATTGCTTATGCTGATCAATTACAACGTTGTACTTCTGACAAGCAGCACAGCAATCTATTTGTGTCTCGAGCCATGGATTATGCCTTTTGAATCATGATCTCACCTTCCAGAACTGAGTGTATAATTTGTGTATTTCAGTTTGTATAGGAGGCGTGTTTGTTAAATGCACAAACTCCAGTTTGTTAAATCGCTGAATCTTTACATTTCAACAATACAGAAGCGTTTTCATTCAATCATCAATGTGAAACTTCACCATGGGGGGGGGGGGGGGGGGAATTATCTTTTGCCCAACATTCTCATCACCCTAACATAGGAAGGATTACATCTGGAGTCTACTGACTCTGGTTGACAAGCCCCCTATTACTCTTCATATTCCATTCTGGCAATCTAACGGTATGAACATTGACTTCTCCCCATTTAGGTACCTGATCTACAAATAACTCCATCCCCCACCCCTCCCCTCCTCCCTGTACCTCATCTGCATTTACAGTACACCCATTTCTACCCTCCCTCACCCCCTTCCAGCTATATTCCTTCCACCGGTTTATCACCTTTTCTATCATTCCAACATTACCGCAAACCTTTTGCCTTTTCAACTCTGGCCTTTGTCTAACCATCTGCCAATCAAATCCCTCCTCGCCTGTATCCACCTATCACTTGCCAAACTTTGTCCTGATGCATAACACGTATCACGTGCCCACTCTGTGTTACATTTGAGCTTGTTGATGCTTAAAGTGGAATATTAACCTTTCTTTGCAAGCCATCAGTGCAAACCAGATAAGATCTCGCATATTTTTTGTCATGCTTTGTGGAAACCTGCTTCTTCATTTCATACTTGAACATTTTCTTTTTGGGAACAGAAAGCATTTGCACCTTCAGATCCTAATCAGTTTTTAAAAAATGTTGAAACTGGGAAAACAACCCTCAGAACCAATAGGTTGAGCATGCACAAACCTGTGTCATTTATCATTCCAGAGAGCAGAGCCTTTCTTGCTGCTCAGAAGGGTCCCAACCTGAAACATCACCTTTCCATGTCCTCCAGAGATGCAGCCTGACCTGTTGAGTTACTCCAGCACTTGGTTTCTTTTTTTTTGTAAACCACCATCTGATGTTCCTTGTTTCTACGTTTTTAGCTGTCTTGGGGCATTATTAGTAGACCTCATGAGAAGTCCTTACTGTGGATGTAAGGATTCAGTGAGTAGCACTCGATGTTTACTCCACGTGCAGAAGGATGAACAAATCTCCAGCCTCAGATCTTCAGCATGATTTGTTGGGAAATTCATGCAACGTGGCATCAAATAATGTCAACACAAAAGAATCGTCATGGGTTTGTGTTTGGTGGATCTGTCCCAAATTACATAGATTAAATATTTGTTATGATGAGTTCAACAAGAAGACTACACAAAACAACAGTGATACCTATTGTCTGTATGAGTTTTTAGAAGGCTTTGGTAGTTGTTTGCAAGAGAGTATTAGCAAAAGTGGAACATGGATTGGACATCGGATGGGAGGGAGAATTCTGAGAGCAGAGAATATTCTCTGTTCACTGCTCAAGTCCCCACCATTGGAAGCACCCACACATTAAGCCAGTCACTTGTATTGAGAGTCAACATATTTAGTTGTCATATATTTGCCAATAATGGAGCAATGAAACTCTTACATGCAGCATAACTGCCTGTAAACACAATACACATGGATAATGTATAATAGGCAAAACAAATATCACCACAATACCAGTACCAAATGCCCATAGTCCTTATTGCAACTAAAGACCGTCCGCAGAAGTTCACAAATTATAGGAGCAGAATTAGGCCATTCGGCCCATTGAGTCCACTCTGCCATTCAATCATGGCTGATCTCTGCCTCCTAATCCCTTTTTCCTGCCTTTTTCCCATAATCCTTGACACCGTTCTAATCAAGAATCTATCTATCTCTGCCTTAAAAATATTTACTGACTTGACCTCCACAGCCCTCTGTGGCAATGAGTTCCACAGATTAACTACCCTCTGACGAAAGAAGTTCTTCCTCGCCTCCTTTCTAAAAGAGCGCCCTTTAATTCTGAGGCTGTGACCTCTGGTCCTAGACTCTCCCACCAGCGGAAACATCCTCTTCACATCCACTCTATCTTTGCCCTTCATTATTGTGTAAGTTTCAATGAGGTCCCCCCCTCAACCTTCTAAACTCCAGTGAGTACAGGCCCAGTGCTGTCAAACGCTCATCATATGCCAACCCACTCATTCCTGGAATCATTCTTGTAAACCTCCTCTGGACCCTCTCCAGAGCCAACACATCCTTCCTCAGATAAGGGGCCTGACCAACGCCTTATAGAGCCTCAGCATTACATCTCTGTTTTTGTATTCCAGTCCTCTGGATATAAATGCTAGCATTGAATTTGCCTTCCTTACTACCAATTTGACTTGCAAATTAATTTTATGAGAGTCCTGCACCAGCACTCCCAAGTCCCTTTGCACCTCCGATTTCTGGATTCTCTCTCCATTTAGAAAATAATCTACGCCTTTATTCTTATTACCAAAATGCATGACTCCGCACTTTGCCAAACTGAATTTCATCGGCTACTTCTCTGCCCACTCTCCTAACCTGTCCAAGTCCTTCTGCAGAGTCCCTGTTTCCTCTACACTGCCTGCCCCTCCACCTATCGTAGCATCATCTGTAAACGTGGCCACAAAGCCTTCAATCCCCTTATCCAAATCATGAATATACAACGTGAAGAGAATCGGCCCCAGCACCGACCCCTGCAGAACATAGTTCATAGTTTCGTGCTGAGTAGTGTTTAAGAAAACACTAGAATTGTAGTAGGGTGGAACTGCAGAAGCTGGTTTAAACCGAAGGTAGACACAAAAAGCTGGAGTAACTCAGCAGGTCAGACGGCATCTCTGGAGAAAAGGAATGGGTGGCGTTTTGGGTCCAGCCCCTTCTTGTGGATATTAATTTAGTGATTTTGTTTCTGTTTATTATATATTATCTGCGTATTGTATTCAAGAGCCTGATGGTTGTTGGGAAGAAGCTGTTCCTGAATCTGAAGGTCACGCTTTTCAAACCTCTGTACATTCTGCCTGATGGGAGGGGTGAAATGAGAGTGTGGATCTTCAATAATGTTGACCAAGAAGTGGCCATTAGAGTCAGTCAAACAGCACGGAAACAGGCCCTTCGGCCCAACTTGCCCATGATACCCCATCTATGCTAGTCCCATTTGCCCATGGTTTGCCCATAACCATTAAAACCTCTCCTATCCATGTACCTGCCCAAGAGTCTGTTGCATTAAAGGTAATTTGAGATTGCTTATTGCCTCTTTAAACACTCTGGTTATCACGCATGGAGACAGCTGTGTTTACTCACTTGACGTGCCATAGCCTCCCCACAGTATTTGACTTATCTTTTGATTTGTGACAGCAATTTCAAGAATGCCATGACTGAGAAATCTGCACCTTTGTCCATCGGTGGGTGTATCCATCATATTTATGATGTTTTCTCCAATAGGATAATCTGCAGCATATTTAAACAAATGTGTTTATGTTTGCACATACAATGAAAAGCTCTCTATTGCATGCTATCCAGTCAGATGAGATAATATACATAGGTAGACAAAAATGCTGGAGAAACTCAGCGGGTGAGGCAGCATCTATGGAGCGAAGGAATAGGTGAGGTTTCGGGTCGACACCCTGCTTCAGGTCTGAGAGTCAGGGGAGAGGGAAACTCAAGGTGTATAAAGAACAAATGAATGAATGGTATGTAAAGAACAAATCAAAGACAGTAACGATGATGAAGGAAATGTCGAGCCCACAATGGTCCATTGTTGGCTGTGGGGAAAGGGGATGACGAGTGAAACTAGTCTGATTATTGACTCAATTTGCAAACAATCAGTGCATTAGAACTTGGATTCTGATCCTGTCATGAACTACTTTGTATGAACCTCATCCAACCTTCAGCTTTAACCCTGTACCTGCCAGGTGTTGGTGGAAGCAGCTATGATGTGGCATTTGGGAAGCTTTAGATTGATACATTGATAAGCACGGAATAGAATGATAATGGGTCACATGCAGGCTGAGAACACACGTTTAATTTGTGGGCCGAAGGGCCTCTTCCTGTGCTGTCCTGCTCTGTGTTCAGTGTTAATTCATATGAAGCATCTCGGAACTGAAACATTAACTCTGTCACTCTTTCCACGGATGTTGCCTGACCTGCTTAGTGTTTAAAGCATCTTAAATGTTACTCTCAAATTTCCAACATTTGCAGTTTTCATTAGATTTTCAAAGAGACTGAAGACACATGTAATGAATTGGTCTATTTTCAGTTATAGTGCTCAGATTACATGGTGTAACATGGTGAAAGGGCTACTGCTAAAAAGTAACGGAACTGTAAAAGTCATTTAAGTCGGTCTGCACTCCACGAATAGTAGAAGACCAAGTGGTGAAGTAACTGTCGACCTGAAACGTCACCTGTCCATGTCCTCCACAGATGCTGTGTGCCCCACTGAGTTACTCCAGCACTTTGTATTCTACGCAGATTCCAGCATCTGCAGTTCCTTGTGTGGACAAGAACAGTAACAGTGTGAGGAGTTGATTAGGAAGAGGTTCATTGTCAGGACTAGTCACTCTGTACAGCACTGCTTTGGCTTTTTCATGGTAAAACCCAATATATGTTTATGTTTACTCTCAAACTATAACACTTGATTATCATTTACGATAGTATTTTTATTTTTATCCTTACTTTTGCCATCTACAATGTGCTTGCTCTTCATTGCCTTTTAATTGACAAACTATAAAGGTAGTTGCAGGTGCCGCTGATGATTTATACGACTGTGAGACAGATCACGGCTGAGCTATTTTTACGAGTTCAGTCCCACTCCTTTGCTTTACAATATGTTTGTCCGTCTGCCAGATCTGCTGAGTGCTTCTCTTTCCAGATTTTAATTGTTAAATCAAGGTATAGGTTTGGCCATGGAAACGAGTACTCCTGTAAACGATTACTCCTGTATCCTATATACAACCTGTATCTCTGCGCAGTATCTCTAAACTGAACTAAACTAACCCCTCAGCCTCCCGTGCTCCACAAAATAGAGTCCCAGCCTGCTCAACATCTCCCTATAGCTCAAGCCCTTGAGTCCTGGCAACATCCTCGTAAATCTTCTCTGCACTCTGCACACATGTTACTTCGATCAAAACTGGTTAAATATTTATGAAGATCACAAATGTTTCAAGTATCTGTACATCTGTCTGTATACCCTTTCTTGTGCCATATTGTTTGCATTCTGAATGACAAAAAAGTGTCTGGTTCAGCACTTTTTGAGGAGGGCAATACTGAATAGAGCTGAGAAGTCAAGTCTTTCCTTTGAATGTTTTATGTTCTTTTTAACACACTGCAAATTCCTTCCATTATGTGCATCCTGTAGAGAGGTCACTGGGAAATTTCAATAGGGATAAAATCAACATTGCACAGTTTAGCATCTGCACGGTTTTATTTTATTTTCAATGCTCCTTTTTGGTTCTTTTTGAAATAGGCTTTGAATGTTTTAGCGTTGAATATACTGTATTTGTTGAGTTTGTTGAGATAACAATGAGGCCAGCAGAGACCAGTTACTGCACCTCAAGAGTCACCTCTCAGCAGTGGTACACTTTGATGATGAAGCTCACTGCTCAGTGTGATCTTCAGCTATCTTGTGGAAAGACTATGAGATCAAGTCCTCAAGCCTGCATTAAGCTCCTAGTTTTAAAGAAGGAACTGCAGATGCTGGAAAATTGAAGGTACACAAAAATGCTGGAGGAACTCAGCGGGTGCAGCAGCATCTATGGAGCGGAGGAAATAGCAACGTTTCGGGCCAAAACCCTTCTTCAGACGTTGCCTATTTCCTTCGCTCCATAGATGCTGCTGCACCCGCTGAGTTTCTCCAGCATTTTTGTGTACCTTAAGCTCCTAGTTGTCTGGCAGCTTAATCCATGCCTCTTGTATCTCGTGATCAGTGGCGCAGCGGGTAGAGGCGTTGCCTCACAGCGCCAGAGACCCGGGTTCGATCCTGACCTCGGGTGCGGAATGTGTGGAGTTTGCACGTTCTCCCTGTGGCCACGTGGGGTTTCCTCCGGGTGCTCAGGTTTACTCCCACATCCCAAAGACGTGCGGTTTGTAGTTAATTGGCCTCTGTAAATTGCTCCTAGTGTGTAGGGAGTGGTTACATAGAACTAGTGTGATCGATGGTCAGCCTGAAACTAAAGCTAAACCTGGACATTGCATTGCACCTTCAGCAGATATACTTGGCTGTCAACAAAAGAGACTTTATTCAATGCTCGGTCTTGCTCTCCTGCCCATAAAACAAAGTTAACATGGGTTTAACACTTATCTTTGGATCTTTCTGGCTTTGACTACGACTTACTCATTTAGACCAGCAGAAAAGCACAATATTTTCCTAATTTGGTGGGAGATTAAAGTACCAGTCTGTCCTGGGCGTGCTGTTTGAGTCCACGAGGCAAACTATTGTTCAGTGTTTTTGCCAACCAACGAGGAATAAGTTGAAGTTGAATCTCCTGGAAGGAGCAGAGGATTGACAAGGCAATTGCCATCACCTTGTTCCCCCAGCTGCACTGGGATTAAAGCCCTCTTTAATTATCTCTACTATTGTAGCTTTTACTACAAAAAGGAATGCAACAATGCATTATCCCTTTATCCTTTTAACAAAAAGCAAAATGCTGGAGGACCTGGCATATCTGAGCTGATGAGATCTTCCAGCTCTTTGTTTGTGCTCATGATTCCACTTGAAGCTGCGTGTTGGTAGCGTGGAAGCGTGCGATGTGATAAACGCTGCACGTGACTGACCCTCTGAAGGTTCCATCGTTTTATTTCCTATTATCTTTAATACACGGTATCTATGCCTCATAGAAGAAAGATCAAAGACAACATCCACCTAATGATTTCAAAATGACACATGTTGGATGTGAGTGGAAATACAAATAGAAAACAAGGGAGTGAATATGATCTTTCTAACTGCTACTCGGAGAGTGAGGCGAGTCTGAGTAAGGTCCCAGCGTGCGTGGAAATGAGTGAAATGCTCTACTCTGGATGATACAGCGAGGTTTAGTTGCTTGTGTCTGTCACCCACATCACCAACGACCATATGGTTGATGATCTATTTTTTTTAAACCACCCGTTTCTGCATACTGTGTGTCTTTCTGCATTTATAATGGATGCAGTTACATGTTTATTACACTCGGTTAGAAAGCTAATGTTACTGCTCCATTCATGGTTATAGTTTTGTATCGGTTTCATGGAGCAAGCTTCTAGCTTTCAGCTGCTGCTTTGGTAATTGCAAGCTCCTCGTGGATTAGTCTTGTGTGCCAGACCTGAAGGGAGTGAGCTGATCACAGCAGTGAGTTAAAACAGACACAGGAGCCCAGTCTCTCAGTTACCCAGTGGACAGCAGAAGTAGAAACAAGGAACTGCAGATGCTGGTTTACTCACAGTAAAAGAGAAGACAATAGAATATTTTAACAACTGTCTGAAGATAGCCCGAACGCCATTGACAACGTGCTTCTACCCGAGATGTGAGGATGCAATGTGGCTGGAATGAGAGACAGACTTTGGTGGGAGAAATCTTGTACATTGTCCTCCACTGACATTGAGATGGGAGATTCAGGAGATGAATATGCCTTCATGCTGGCACCCTTCTTCCCCTCCCTCCTCATCCCTCCTCCAGCAGTTTGTCCCAAAACAAACACCTGTCAATCAGTAGAAACAAAGAACTGCAGATACTGGTTTATACCAAAGATTAGACACAAAGTGCTGGAGTAAGTCAGCGGGTCAGGCAGCATCCGAGAACATGGGTAGGTTCAGTCTGAAGAAGGGTCCCGACCCAAAATGTCCCCAATCCATGTTCTCCAGCCTGACCCGCTGAGTTACTCCAGCACTCTGTGAAACGTCACCTATCAATGTTCTCCACAGATGCTGCCTGACCCGCTGAGTTACTCCAGCACTCTGTGAAACGTCACCTATCCATGTTCTCCATAGATGCTGCCTGACCCGCTGAGTTACTCCAGCTGTTTGGGTCTGAAAGATGACAACACACTGGTAACTTCCAACCTGCTAAACCAGGTGAAACATAATGTGCCATTAAAATAGTCATTTAATTATTTAACTTATAACTAAGTTTTCTTAAAAATTCATAAAATAGTTACCGCATTAAGCTCAGATAACATAAGGAAAATCAGGTATCTTATTTCTAAATTCCCATCTACTCCATCCCCTCCCCTCGATTTGACCACTTGCCCACATATTTCAGCCAATTTACAGTAGTCAGAGAACATGCCAATTTACAGTAGTCAGAGAACATACCAACCCAGAGATGGTGGCAGAAACTAGAACAATTTGAGGAAATCCTCGTAATCAGACTAGAATTATAATAGGAACAGGAGCAGTGAGGTGCTTGCATGTTGAGAATCTTGCTTGCAGCAGCATCACAGGTACATCAGCTCAAGGTGAATAGCCACAGTCTTAGAGTCGTAGAGTGATACAGCATGGAAACAGGTCCTTCGGCCCAACTCGCCCACACCGGCCAACAATGTCCCAGCTACACTAGTCCCACTTGCCTGTGCTTGGTCCATATCCCTCCAAACCTGTGCTGTCCATGTGCCTGTCTAACAGTTTCTTAAATGATGGGATAGTCCCAGCCTCATTTACCTCCTCTGGCAGCTTGTTCCATACACCCACCACCCTTTGTGTGAAAAAGTTACCTCTCGGATTCCTATTAAATCTTTTCCCCTTCACCTTGAACCTATGTCTTCTGGTCCTCGGTTCTCCTACTCTGGGCAAGAGGTCTGTGCATCTACCCGATCTATTCCTCTCATGATTTTGTATATTCTATAGGATCTCCCCTCATCCTCCTGCGCTCCATGGAATACTCAACCGCTCCCTATAGCTCACACCCTCTAGTCCTGGCAACATCCTCATAAATCTTTTCTGAACCCTTTCAAACTTGAAAATATCTTTCCTATAACATGGTGCCCAGAACTGAACACAATATTCTAAATGCGGTCTCACCAACATCTTATGCAACTGCAACATGACCTCCCAACTTCTATACTCAATACTCTGACTGATGAAGGCCAAAGTGACAAAAGCCTTTTTGACCACTTTATCTACCTGCGACTCGGTCTTCAAGGAACCATGCACCTGTACTCCTAGATCCCTCTGTTCTACAACACTACCCAGAGGCTCACCATTTACTGTGTAGGTCCTGCCCTTGTTCAACGTCCCACACCTCACACTTTTCTGTATTAAATTCCGTCAACCATTCCTCCGCCTACCTGGCCAATCGATCCAGATCCTGCTGCAATCGTTCACAACCATCTTCACTATCTGCAAAACCACTAACTTTTGTATCATGTTCTGTGGAGAGTCAAAAACTAGAGAGGACAGGTTTAGAGTGAGAGGGAAATATTTTAAAATGATCTGAGGGGATTTTTTTCACACAGTGAGTGGTGGGTATATGGAACAAGCTGTCAGAGGATGTAATGGAGGCAAGTACAATAACAACATTTTAAGTGCGTTTGGACAGGGACGTGGATAGGAAAGGGTTGGAGGGATTTGGGCCAAATGCAGGCAAGTGGGACGAGCTAATTTGTGTAATTTGGTTAGCATGGGCATGTTGGGCCGAAGGGCCTGTTTGCATGTTGCATCGCACTATGACTTAATGGAAATATTTGTTCCTTGTAATCTGATTTGGATTTAGTTCAAATGGACTGCCCAAGTGTAAATATAGTTAAAATCACAACTTCAAAGTTAAAAACACGTTAGAGTGCGGTTTTAGATCATTCCAGGCTTGAATGTAAAGGAATGTAGTGAGATGTTTCATTGGGTTTAAAATATGTTCGCAATTAAACTTGACTTAAGTTTTTCCTGATGATGTGGCCAGGCTATCTGACTGAGGCACATTTCACAACACTTTGATCTTTGCTTTGGTGGCTCATTTCTCAAAGATGTTTTACAAATATTAAATGTTATCAGTCCACTCGCGGCCAAAATATAATTCTGGTCAATTTATTTTGACGTGAAGTTAAATATTTCATTTATTCATCCCCTATCCCATTCCTCCCTCAAAAAAATAGGATGTTTAAAAATTAGCGTTTCAAGGTTTCAAGGTCAGTTTATTATCACATGTTAAGGTCAAGTGAAAATTGAGTTACCATACAGCCATACTTAGTGAAAAGCATCAAGACACACAACCACATAACAGTTAACATAAATATCCATCACAATGGATTCCACATTCCTCACTGTGATGGAAGGCAATAAAGTTCAAACCTCTTCCTCTCGTTTTCCCACGTTCGGGGCAGTCAAACAAAGACCCTATAGCGAGCAAGATGGTCCACTCGACGAAAAGACGTAGTACGGTCATGGGCAAATTCATGGGTAATTTTCGGCCCCATTTCCGTAACCGGCTTCCGTCTCCGCACCAAAGATCCCATAGGATAATAGTGCGGAGACGGAAGCCGGTTTCGGAAACATCCTCGTAAAAATAAAAGTCATTTGGTAAAAATCTTCTCCTCATTTTCAGAATTTTAATTTATTAACACAAACTGTTCCCCCGCAACGTTGATTACACTGCGAGTCGGGTCGGGTCCGGTTACTGAAATGGATGAAAAAAAGGCCCACGTTCCGATCCGTTGCGTACTACACATCAGCCCATTGCATTTAGAAGGAGTGGTCTATCTTGCTCCGCTATAGGATCTTTGAGTCAAAGCCCCCGCAGCGGACGATCCAAGCCCCCGTCGGGCTGATTGAAACTCCCGCGTCGGGGCGGTTCAAACTCTCTCCGCGGCATGGAGCTCCCGAGTTGGCCTCTTCTTACCAGAGACCGCAGGCTTCACGATGTTAAAGTCCACAGGTCTTTGGAGCTTCAATCCCCGGCAAAGGAATCGCAAGCTCCGTTATGCTAAAGTCCCATAGACTCCCGCGGCTTGGAACGCCCATCGGTCGCGAGGAAAGTCCGCGCCACTCTACGATGTTAGGCCGCAGTGGGGACGAAGATACGATACGGAAAAAAATCGCATCTGCATCGAGGTAAGAGATTGAAAAAAAGTTTTCCCCAACCACTCCCACCTCCCACACCCCCACATAAAACAAACCAGGGAACATTAGATTTTTTTTTTTTAACACATACTAAAAATAACAAATAGAAGAAAGGACAGGCAGACTGTTGGCGAAGCACACCGGCCAAATCTGACATTGTGCGATGTATTAAAATGTTTAAATTTGGAAGATATCATTGACCGTCAAGTGACATCATGGTGGGCGGCACGGTGGCGCAGCGATAGAGTTGCTGCCTTATAGCGCCGGTGAGCCAGGTTCAATCCTGACTACAGGTGCTGTCTGTATGGAGTTTGTACGTTCTGCCCGTGACCTGTGTGTAGGTATGTTACAAAACTTACCTTCAGTCGCGCTGTAATTCTGCCACTGGCCGTGTGCGCGATTTTGGCGCCTTTAAGGGGGGGCGGGGTTAAAACGCGGGTTTCTCCTCCCTTGTCCTGGGAATATTTTGTTGGAGTACAAGCCTTGGCTGACAAAATCGTTCCTACCGGCGTTTTGTGAATTTTTTATTTTTATTAAATCGTCAATGTCAGCGCTACAGTCATTTTAAAAGCAGCTCCTGAAGCGTCAACGCCGATAACGGGGATGATTTCACACAATGGACAGGTAAACGAAAGTGCTTTCTTTAAATGTATAAAAGTGCTTCTTAAGAAGCCTTTAATTCACATTTTGTCATGCGACACGGTGATTTTATTCCCCGAATTAACGGCAGTATTTTTCATGCCAATACGGGGTTAAATTCACCGCAAATCAACGTTCCAAAAGGTCGCGTTCCAGTAATCCTCACTCGCAAGATGAATTAAATCCCCATTAATTTACAGGTATTAAACATTCAATTCCTTCCATTTGGCTGTAAATTCATGAAAATTAGATTTAAAAATTATGTTATATTGTGAATTATTGTGTGAATGTTATTTGGACACTTAGGCTATTTAAAAATGTTAATCTATTCTTAAGAAATTGATAGATGTTTAGATCTAGTAATTGAATTTTGTAATTAGCTACAATTAGGTAACTAACTAATTATATGCTTTACTTTCATGTCTTCGAAGTAAGATTGTTTCATATTTGTTTCAGAATGCTTCAATCTATAATACCTGAAAAAAAATTTCAGTTACCATAATTTTTAAGAAAGTTATGGGCTTTTAACTGTCCTCGATCACAGCTTTTGTGTTAAGTCAATGGAAAAGCAATAGGGAACTAGATGCTAATTTTCTGAGTATGATAATGGCCATAACTTTTTTAATACTGAAGATATGAAAGTGAATTAAGTGTCAAATTAAACTTCTTTTTATGCTTTATCTGATGGGATAAATTGCAGACTTTATTTTTAAAATCTCAAAATTTTGTAACATTGCTACTGTGTGGGTTTTCTCTGGGTTTCCTCCCACACTACAAAGACGTACAGGTTTGTAGGTTAATTGACTTTGGTAAAATTGTATATTGTCCCTAGAGTGTGTAGAATGTGTAAGTGTACCGGATGATTGTAGATTGGCGCGGGCTTGGTGAGCTGAAGGGACTGTTTCCGCACTGTATCTCTAATGTCTAAAGTCAAGTCTAAAATCTGTTTAATTGTCATCTGTACCAATAACTGACCAGTAAATTTCTTCCCGATGGTCAGAGTGCAATGCATCATGGCCAGGATGAGGTGGAACTTTCATATTGTCTGTCTGTTTGAGAATGTCAGTGGCATGATTAGGAAGTTTGCAGATGATAACATTGGTGGTACAGTGAATAGTCAAACAAGTCTGAAGAAGGGTTTCGGCCAGAAACGTTGCCTATTTCCTTAGCTCCATAGATGGTGCCTGTCCCGCTGCCTGTCCCGCCTGCCTGTCCCGCTGCCTGTCCCACTGCCCGTCCCACTGCCTGTCCCACTGCCTGTCCCGCTGAGTTACTCCAGCTTTTTGTGTCTATCTTCTTCTCTAAGGTTACAGCAGGAATTAGTTCAACTGGGCAAAGAGGAGTTTAACTCGGATAAGTTTGAAGCTGCATTTTGGGAAATTAAACCAGTTCAGGCCATACGCGGTGAACAGCAGGGCCCTGGGAAGTGTTTTTGAATAGAGAGACCTTAGTTAACCTTAAGGGCCTGTCCCACTTACGCAATTTTTTTCCCGCGACTTGCCGGCACCCGCCAGCAGGTCGCCGAAAATTTTCAACATGTTGACAATCCAGCGGCGACCAGAAAAAGGTACGTCTCTTTGGCCGACTACTCACCACCAAACAGGCGTCACCCCGCGACGTGTCGTTGATGCGTTGTGTGTATCCGTTGGGATATAACGTCACAGTTATACAAAACGTTAGCTATTCTGCATTTGGAGTATTGTACGTGCCAGTCCAGTCACCACATTATTGGAAGGACTTGATTAAACTGGAGACGGTGCAGAAAAAATTCACAAGGGGTGTTGCTGGGGATTAGAGCTCGAGTTATCAGGAGAGTTTGGATAAGCTAGCTGTGTCTTCCCTGGAGTGCAGGAGGCAGGCAGGGAGGAAGGTGACATGGCAGAGGTATGTAGAACGATGAGAGGCAAAGAGAGCCAGTGTCTATCTCCTCGACAGGGCTGCCTGAAACGAGAGGGAACAGGTTTAAGGTGAGAGGGGGGAGAGTTACAGGGTTAAATTGTTCACACAAAGATTGAACCTGTGATAGGTGACGTTTCACAGAGTGCTGGAGTAACTCAGCGGGTCAGGCAGCATCTGTGGAGCGAAGGAAATGGGCAACCTTTCGGGCCGAAACCCTGAAGGAAATAGGCAATGTTTCGGGCCGAAACCCGGAAGGGTTTCGGCCGAAACGTTGCCTATTTCCTTCGCTCCATAGATGCTGCCGGAACATGGATAGGTGACGTTTCACAGAGTGCTGGAGTAACTCAGCGGGTCAGGCAGCATCTGTGGAGAACATGGATAGGTGACGTTTCACAGAGTGCTGGAGTAACTCAGCGGGTCAGGCAGCATCTGTGGAGAACATGGATAGGTGACGTTTCGGGTGGGGACTCTTCTTCAGACTGACTGTGGTTTGGAGTGGGGGGGGGGGGGTGGTTGTAGAAGCTGGAAGCTAGAAGAGAGGTGCAGCCAGACAAAGCCTAGCGAGTGTTTTTCTCACACAAATGCATGGTGCTAAAATTGTTGAGTGTTTTTATGGACGCAAACCGGGGCTGATCAGGTTTGAATTTAAACATCGGTTTAAGATAAAGGGAAAAAGATATAATAGGAATCTGAGGGGTAACTTTGACGCCGTTATCGTCGCGCTGGGCAGCGCGATGAGAAGGTGGCCCTGGCGGCCCTGGCGGCCATTACTCCCTCTGGGAAACCTGCGATTCCTCCGTTGATCGCAGGAACACGGGGAATCGTCACGCCAGAGAGTTGCCGAGGCTCGCTGCCCTTTCGCAGTCGGCTCCGTCCGAGCCGCCCGCTCGCTGAGTTCAAGTCCGCCCTCTCCCTCTCTCTCCCCCATCCTCTCCCCATCCTCCTCCCCTCCCCCACTCCCCCCACTCCCCCCTTCCTCTCCCCCCTCCTCCCCCTTCCTCTCCCCCCCTTATCTCCCACCCCTTCCCCCCTCTCTCTCCACCCAATCCCTCTCCCCCTCCCTTCCCACTCTTCACCCCTCTCTCCCCCTCCCTCCCTCCTCTCTCCCTCCCCCCTTGCTCCCCCCCCTCTCTCCCCCCCTCTCTCCCCCCCTCTCCACCCTCCCCCCTCTCTCCCCCACCCCCCTCCCCCCTCTCCCCTCTCCACCCTCCCCCCTCTCCACCTCCCCCTCCCCTTTCCCTTCCCCCTCTCCCTCCTCCCCTCCCTCCCCCTCCTTCTCCCCTTCCCCCCCCTTCTCCCCCTCTCCATCCCCCCCTCTCCACCACCCCCCCCTCCCTCCATCCCCCTCTCTCCCCACCTCTCCCCCGCCCCCCCTCCCCCCCTCTCCCTCTCTCTCTCTCTCTCTTTCTCTGCCCCTCGAGATAGGGCGGGGATGGGGTAAAAGGAGCCACTGAATAATATTAATATAATATCAAGTGGGGGGGGTTAGTGTGTGTGTGGGGGTGATTAATGTGTGTGGGGGTGGTTAGTGTGTGTGTGGGGGTAATTAATGTGTGTGTGTGGGGGGTGGTTAGTGTGTGTGTGGGGGGGGGGTGGTTAGTGTGTGTGTGGGGGGGGGTGGTTAGTGTGTGTGTGTGGGGGTGATTAATGTGTGTGTGTGGGGGGTGGTTAGTGTGTGTGGGGGGGGGGTGGTTAGTGTGTGTGGGGGGGGTGGTTAGTGTGTGTGTGTGTGTCTGTGCAGGGTGGTTAGTGTGTGTGTGTGTGGGGGGTGGTTAGTGTGTGTGGGGGGGGTGGTTAGTGTGTGTGGGGGGGGTGGTTAATGTGTGTGGGGGGGGTGGTTAGTGTGTGTGTGCGGGGTGGGGGGGTGGTTAGTGTGACGTCGCAGGCCTCCCCCCCCGCAACCGTGCGTTGAGGGGACGGGACCCAACGGGTCCGCCTTGGTCTAGTAGGTATATCACTGTCTTGCTATCCTGTAGGCAATTTCATGTCAAAATCCAGATAATTTATGTTATATACAAGCATTAGGGATGATCAGGCAGAGGTGACGTTTTGCGGTGAGACCCTTCTTCAGGCTTAAGTGACATTCGGCACACTCGCATATGAGAACTGCATAATTACATGGCAAAGGTGAAGAATACATTTGCCAAACTCTGTTTTAATATATTTATTTTAATCATGCAAGTCCAGAAGAGGGCAGTGTGATTTTCTTTATATATATATATATATATGAGATTTATAATTTTCCGTCTCATACTAAATTTGAGCTGTACAGCAAAGTAAAGTTTGCTTTGGCCATTTAAGAAATCCTAATAATTGCCTCGAGTCATCTAGTGAGTTGCAGGAAGAAGGGTCTTGACCCAATACATCATCTATCCATGTTCTCCAGAGATGCTGAGTTACTTCAGTATTTTGTGTCTATCTTTGGTATAAACCAGTAAAGATCTACACAACTGCAGGCTGTTTGTGTTAGCCCCATATCCCTCTAAACCTATCCTATCCATGTACCTGTCCAAATGTCTTTTAAATGTTGTTAATAGTACTTGCCCCAACTACCTCAACACGGGCGGCAGGGTGGTGAGGAGATAGTGCTACTGCCTCACATCGCCAGAGACCCGGGTTTGATCCTGGCTACACCTGCTGTCTGCACGGAGTTTGTACGTTCTCCCCGTGACCTGCGTGAGTTTTCTCCGAGATCTTCAGTTTCCTTCCACACTCCAAAGACGTACAGGTTTGTAGGTTAATTGGCTTGGTGTATATGTACAATTGTCCCTAGTGTGTGTAAGATAGTGTAAGTATGCGGGGATCGATGGTCGGTGCGGACTCGGTAGTTTCCGCGCTGTATCTCTAAACTAAACTGAACTATAAACCTCCTCTGGCAGCTCGTTCCATACACCCATCTCCCTCTGTGTGAAAAAAGTTGTCCCTCAGGTTCCTATTAAATCTTTCCCCCCTCACCTTAAAAACTCTAATTTTGCATCTTAGTTTATTTAATTTATAACCGTTAGTGTCAGAATGGTAGGATAGTGGTAAATTTCACGCAGCATGCAATAATAATGCCGAGAAATCATATTCAGCACTCTGGTAGACAAAAATGCTGGAGAAACTCAGCGGTTGAGGCAGCATCTATGGAGCGAAGGAATAGGTTTCTGGACCCGAAACACGTCACCTATTCCTTCGCTCCATAGATGCTGCCTCACCACGCTGCGTTTCTCAGGCATTTTTTGTCTACCTTCGATTTTCCAGCATCTGCAGTTCATTCTTAAAAATATTCATCGCTCTGGTATTTTTCTCTTTGCTCTGCATCTTGGCGTGCTTGGCGTGTGATAGTATTCGGGCGTCGTTATCTCATCTGATAAGATAGCGCGCACACAGACAAAAGCTTTTGACTGTTATGTTGGTACACGTGAGAATAGTCAAGCCAGGACATAATGGACGAGCAGTGATGTCTATCACACATTTCCCCCCCAGGAGACGACAAATTAGGATCAGATAGCAGATTCAAGTGTTATTTTATTGCAACTGAATTTATAATTTAGTGTAACTGAATCAACAAAAAGCCACAGGCCGCACAAGGGGGCTTTGATAACTGGCAGCAACTCAATATTTTTGTTTCGTCTCTCGAACCCGCTGACAAATAGCTTAAAGGAAAACAAGTGAGGTAGCACGTTGTATTGTGTTAATCAGTGTCCTCTGGTTAAGGGAGTGAGCAGTCTACTACCATTGCTGACTGCTGTCCCCTCAATGCTGACAACTATAGTCTGCACTCTGTGTTCTACCTGTTGCAGAGTCAGAGAGTCATACAGCATGGAAACAGGCCCTTCGGCCCATCGAGTCCATGCCCACCAAGATGCCGCTCCTCCCCAAGTTGGCTTGATTGTATTCGTACATCTGATCCAATTGGAGAGCATGCAAAACAAAGTGTTTCACTCTAGCTCCGTACTCGTGACAATCACACACCTAAACCCTAAATCTAATTTAATACACGATGGAACTAGACAGTGGATAGGTACAAAATGCTGGAGTACCTCAGCGGGTCAGTCTTCATCTCTGGTGGCGTTTCGGTTCGAGACCCTTCTTCACACCTTCATAGATGCTGGCTGACCTGCTGAATTACTCTAGTTTTTTGCGTCTATTTTCGGTTAAACCAGCATCTGTAGTTCCTTCCTACACATGAAATTAGACAGATTATATTACAGATGGGCTGTAATTATGCAGTCCAGTTGCACACTTACCGTCTATGTGCATGGGTACAGGTCGTTTAGAGCTGTCCTTGTGTGATTTTTCAAGGTGAAGTCATTGCAATAATTAATATCCAACTACCTGTGCAGGTTGCCTAGACACAAGTCCTTGTGGTTTGCCTGCTTTCAATATATAGCCCTATATTCAATGGTTCCAATGTTACATTGAGGCCCCATGTAAAGCAGCCAGCCCACTGTTCAGATAGATACTGTACAGTACGCCAGCATAAAAAGTAGGATATCATTTGCTGTTGCGTAGAAATTCGCTTTCAATGCCAAGCATATATTTTACATGTTAAGAGCATTCCTCTGCCCCTCCTGGATTTGCACCCATTCCTCCCATTACCCACCCCAACACCTTCCACCTATATTCCTTCCTCAGGCTTCACAATGGTCACCTCATCACACACTTTTTGTATCTGGCCTTTGGCCAATCATTCCCCCCCCCCTCACCTGTCTCCACCTATCACCTGTGATAGAGTGGTGGAGTAACTCAGCGGGTCAGGCAGCATCTGTGGAGAACAAGGATCTCCCGACCCGCTGAGTTACTCCAGCACTTTGTGTCTATCTTGGGTATAGACCAGCATCTGCAGTTGCTTGTATCCACCTATCATCTGCCAGCCTTTGTCTCTTCCAGATTTCTCCCCCCCCCCCCCCCCGCACCACAATCAATCCAAAGAAGGGTCCTGACACGAAACATTGCCTTTCCATCTTCTCCACAGATGCTGCCTGACCCGCAGAGTTACTCCAGCACTCTGTCTTTTATTGTGTAAACCAACATCTGCGATTCCTGGTCTCTCTAAAATAACAAGCCACTTGCCTGTTGCAGATCTATGGATTTGATGTGGAATTTAAGGTGCAAATTTAGGTGGCACTGTTTCAACTAGTTTAATTTAGAGACACAGCAAGGAAACAGGCCCTTCGGCCCACCAGGTCCATGCTAACCATCGATCACCCGTTCACACTAGTTCTGTTCTCCTACTTTCTCATCCACTCCCAACACGAGGAGCAATTTTACAGAGGGCAATTAATCTACTAACCTGCACGACATTGGGATGTGGGAGGAAACCAGAGCACCTGGACTGGAGGAAACTCATGCAGAATCTGGGAGAACGTGCAAACTCCATGTCGACAGCACCTCGGGTCAATATTGAACCTGGGTCTCTGGCATTGTGAGGCAGCAGCTCTACCAGCTGCACCACTGTGTCACTCTGTTATTTTGTGTTTGCTCCAGAAAAGGTTAAAGCTGTGCCCTGCAGCTTGTCCTTTAAGGAGAGAGACAAAAGTTTAAAGGTGATGTTTTGGACAGGTTTTTTTTATATAAAGTCTGGTGGGTGTCTGGAACACACTGCCAGGGGTGGTGGTGGAGGCAGATACGATAGTGTTGTTTAAGAGGCTTTTAGATAGGCATGTGAGCCCATTCCTTCTCTCTAGAGATGCTGCCTGTCCCGCTGAGTTACTCCAGCATTTTGTGTCTACCTTTTAGATAGGCACGTGGATATGCAGGGATATGGATCATGTGCAGACAGAGGAGATTAGTTTACCTTGGCGTTATGTTGGCCACAGATATTGTGAGCTGAAGAGACTGTTCCTGTGCTGTACTCTTCCAAAATCTAGTGATAATTGTTTGAGATTTATGCAAGCTGAAAGTTAAAACCTTCCTTTCTTCCCCACCCATTCATTCCTGTTTCACAGACAAGCAATCAGAATATATATTTATAAAATCAAAATATAAAGATGGTGTCCTACCTATTCAACGTCACTGATCTTAAACATGAGAGAATATCAATGTTATGCCTGTGCTTTCCGTGACCACAGTTAATGATTCCTGTCCACAGTCTAGTTTCCAATGTAACCTGCACCAAGTTACACTTGAATCTCTTTATTCCACCTGCTTGAATTATTACAATAGACAATAGACAATAGGTGCAGGAGTAGGCCATTCGGCCCTTCGAACCAGCACCGCCATTCAATGTGATCATGGCTGATCATCCCCAATTAGTACCCCGTTCCTGCCTTCTCCCCATATCCCCCGACTCCGCTATTTTTAAGAGCCCTATCTAGCTCTCTCTTGAAAGCATCCAGAGAACCGGCCTCCACCGCCCTCTGAGGCAGAGAATTCAACAGACTCACCACTCTCTGAGAGAAAAAGTGCTTCCTCATCTCCGTTTTAAATGGCTTGCTCCTTATTCTTAAACTGTGATCTTGGAGTCATTCAGGAGGCTTGCTAACAACAGTTGAATTCTAGATATTGTAATATTCTGTCCATATGTTTACCATGATCCTGCTTGGTGCACCTGCCTCAGTGTGTCACTATCTGCTCATAGTTTAGATGACCTTCAGTGCAGTGATGGCAGAGGTATAGCGTCAGACACCCTGGTTCGATTCTGACCATGGGAGCTGTCTGTATGGAGTTTGTATGTTCTCTCTGTGATCACATGGGTTTTCTCCAGGTGATCCGGTTTCCTCCCACACTCCAAAGACGTACAGGTTTGTAGGTTAATTGGCATCGGTGAAATTGTAAATTGTCCCTATTGATGTGGAATAGTGCTAGTGTACGGGGTGATCACGGGTTGACGTGGGCCAAAGAGCCTGTTTCCACGTTGTATCTCTAAAGTCCAAAGGGTTCAGAGAGCAAGGAGATATATTTTTGACTTTGAGAAGTCATTGATACATTTTTGTATTAGTTAACATGGAGACACAAGTGAGAGTAGATGCTGGAATCTTGTGTAAAACACAGTGCTGGAGGAACTAGCAAATCAGGCACCATCTATGAAGGGAATGGACAGATGTTTTAGGTCGGGACCCTTAAGGGCCTGTCCCACTTTCACGACCAAATTCACGACCTCTGCCGAGTTTGCCCTTGACTCATACTCGCAGCATGGTCGTCACGAGGTCGTAGGTAGGTCGTGTTGCTAGTCGTAGGTACTCGTGGCATCAAGTAGGTCGGGGCCATTTTTCTAGCCTGATGAAAAATGTCCACGAGTAAAAAAGGCCGTGAATTAGGTCGTGAAAGTGGGACGGGCCCTTTATTCAGACTCTTTATTTCGAACTAGGATCCAAAAAACAAAGACCATAATCTTGACAAAATGCTGCATAACAACATATTTGCAAGGTCACCTATCTTTAATATAAACTTGACGATATATTAAAATGTAGCTTTTTGGCAGTAGTTCAAAAATATTTCTGAGAAAAATGTCAGGCTCTTGAGAAGACAACAGGTTTAAATAGGCTTACATTGTTTTCTTAATTGTTAGCAACGATCTGCCGAACCTTAAAAAATGTAGTTAAACCGATCATTATTCTTGCAGGTTAAAAATAGCCGTGCCCAATAATGAAGGATCATGGGAGATGCTGCTTCTGGCCATGCATCCAACTGATGTATACACACCCAAACATTGTCATCACCATTCACTATGTTGACTGCACTGTTGTGTATTTAATTTCCTGCTTTTATTTCAAGATATAGTCAGAGGGTGGTGAACCTGTGGAATTCTTTGCCACAGACGGCTGTGGAGGCCAAGTCAGTGGATATTTTTAAGGCAGAGCTAAATAGATTTTTGATTAGTACGGAGTGTCGGGGGTTATTGGGAGAAGGCAGGAGAATGGGGTGAGGAGGGAGAGATAGATCAGCCATGATTGAATGGTGGAGTAGACTTAATGGGCTGAATGGCCTAATTCTGCTCCTATTACTTATGAGCTTATGATGGAGTGTAGCAACAGTTTAGTTTAGAGATACAGCTTGGAAACAGGCCCTTCGGCCCACCGAGTCCATGCCGACCATCACGCTAGTCACCTGTTCACGCTAGTCCGATGTCATCCTACCTTCACTGTCCTCTCTACACACTAGTGGCAATTTACAGTGGGCCAATTAACCTACAAATCTACACATCCCGTCTTTGGGATGTGGGAGGAAACCGGAGCACCTGAGGAAACCCACGCGGTCACAGGGAGAATATGCAAACTCCACACAGACAGCACCCTTGGTCAGGATTGAACCCGGGACCCTGGCGCTGTGAGGCAACAGCTCTACTCACTGCACCACTGCCGACACTTTTTTTCTTATTTTTCTTATTAGGAGTGTGGGCAGAGAAGTGGCAGATGGAATCTAATGTAGTAAAGTGTGCATTTTGGTAGTAAGAATAAAGGCGCAGACTATTTTCTAAATGGGGAGAGAATCCAGAAATCGGAGATACAAAGGGACTTGGGAATGCTGATGCAGGATTCCCAAAAAAGTTAATCTATAAGTCGAATTGGTAGTAAAGAAAGCAAATTCATTGCTAGCATTTATTTCAACTGAGTTTGCATACAAAAACAGGGATGTAATGCTGAGGCTCTATAAGGCGCTGGTAAGGCCACATTTGGAATATTGTGAGCAATTTTGGGCTCCATATCTGAGGAAGGATGTGCTGGCTCTGGAGATGGTCCAGAGGAGGCTTACAAGAATGATCCCAGGAATGAGTGGGTTAACATAGGTATGTTACAATACTTACATTCAGCGGCACTGCAATTCTGCCACTGACCATGTGCGCGATTTTGGCGCCTTTGAGGGGGGGGGGGGTTAAAACGCGGGTTTCTCCTACCTTGTCCTGGATTATATTTCGTTGGAGTGCAAGCTTTTGCTGAAGAATCGTTACGACGGGCATTCTGTGTATTTTTTTTTTAATCGCCCGACAAGTTCAGCGCTGGAGTTATTTTAAAATCAGCTTCTAAAGCCGTCAACGCCGACAACAGGGACGGATGTCACGCACGGGACAGGTAAACGAAAGCCGTTTATTTTATGTAAAATGTGCTCCTTAAGATGCCTTTAATTCACATTTTAAGTTGCGAAACGGTGATTTTTTTCCCCCGTACGAACCGGCAATATTTTTCATGCCGATACGGGTGTAAATTCACCGCAACCGCAACATTCCAAATGATCGCGTTCCAAAAAAAACCCACTCGCAAGATGATTTAAATGGCCATTAATTTACAGGTATTAAACATTAAATTCCTTCCATTTGGCCTATAAATCCATGACAATGAGATTTAAAAATTATGTTATATTGTGAATTCTTGTGTGAATGTTATTTGGACACATAGGCTATTTAAAAATGTTAATCTATTCTTAAGAAATTGATAGATGTTTAGATCTGGTAATTGAATTTTGTAATTAGCTACAATTAGGTAACTAACTAATTATATGCTTTAATTTCATGTCATCTAAGTAAGATTGTTTCATATTTGTTTCAGAATGCTTCAATCTATGATAACTGAACATTTCTTTCAGTTCTCTTAATTTTTAAGAAAGTTGTGGGCTTTTGACTGTCCTCGATCACAGCTTTTGTGTTAAGTCAATGGAAAAGCAATAGGGAACAAGATGCTAATTTCCGAGTATGATAATGGCCATAACTTTTTTAATACTGAAGATATGAAAGTGAATTAGGTGTCAAATTAAACTTCTTTTTATGTTTTATTTGATGGGATAAATTACAGACTTGATTTTTAAAATCTCAAAATTTTGTAACATTGCTAGTTAACATATAATGAGCGTTTGTTGGCACTGGGCCTGTACTCGCTGGCGTTTAGAAGGATGAGGGAGACCTCATTGAAACGTATGGAATAGTGAAAGGCTTGGATAGAGTGGATGTGAGGAGGATGTTTCCACTAGTGGGAGAGTCTAGGACCAGAGGTTATAGGCGCAGAATTAAAGGACGTTCCTTCAGGAAGGAGATGAGGAGGAATTATTTAATGGAATTATTTGCCACATAAGGCTGTGGAGGCCAAGTCAATGGATAGTTTTAAGGCAGAGATAGATGGATTCTTGATTAGTACGGGTGTCAGGGGTTATGGGGAGAAGGCAGGAGAATGGGGTTAGGAGGGAGAGATAGATCAGCCATGATTGAATAGCAGAGTAGACATGATGGGCCAAATGGCCTCATTCTGCTACTATCACATGACCTTATGAACTTTCCAATACGTGCTCATGGAGTTGGAAAATGGTCAACTTGTCATTCCTCATCCAATGGACAGAGAACTTGGAGAGAAAGTCGTGGACTCTGGTGATTCATTCAGTAGTTGATAGTGATTGCATCAAGTAGCACGTAGACTTTACACATTGGGATAACATTTCTTGGCCAGAGTTTCATTATTGTGGTTGTTTAAAGCAGAATATGTTTTGAAGTTGTCCGAATTGCAGAATCTTCTGTAGTTTGCTTCGGTCCTTCAAAAGTGAGTTTTCCGGGAACATTAATGCCCCATTAGGCTATGATAAATTGGCATATTATTAAATATACATCAATCTCTTTGATTATAAACATTGTTAGATATGTTGGTGTTGAGAATGAAAATCCTCAAACGGTATACTTAACTTGTATAAACTGAAAAGCAATTCCCTATTGCACTTTGTGCTGTCACTATGCAAATTCCAGTCCTAAAACCCGTGAACAATCGTTTAGTTCCAGCGTGATTATTGCTGTTTCAAAGTGATTATTCACAAGTTCAGCTGAAGGTCATTTATGTAACAAAGCTTGAAATTTAGTTGCCCCTGGAGTCCTGATGGTATAAAGATAAAAGATATTGCAAGATGTAGATACAAGGAACTGCAGATGCTGGTTTACACAATAAAAGACACAGAGTGCTGGAGTAACTCAGCGGGTCGGGCAGCATCCCTGGACAACACAGACAGGAGGCGTTTTGAGTTTGGACCCTTCTTCAGGGTGATTATAGGAGGGGGGGAGAAAGCTGGATGAGGGGAGGGGGTTGAAAGCTGGATGAGAGGAGGGGGTGAAAGCTGGATGAGGGGAGGGGGAGAAAGCTGGATGAGGGGAGGGGGGTGAAAGCTGGATGAGAGGAGGGGGTGAAAGCTGGATGAGGGGAGGAGGGGTGAAAGCTGGATGAGGGGAGGAGGGTGAAAGCTGGATGAGAGGAGGGGGGTGAAAGCTGGATGAGGGGAGGGGGAGAAAGCTGGATGAGAGGAGGGGGGTGAAAGCTGGATGAGGGGAGGGGGAGAAAGCTGGATGAGAGGAGGGGGGTGAAAGCTGGATGAGGGGAGGGGGAGAAAGCTGGATGAGGGGAGGGGGGTGAAAGCTAGATGAGGGGAGGGGGAGAAAGCTGGATGAGATGAGGGGGGTGAAAGCTGGATGAGGGGAGGGGGAGAAAGCTGGATTGATGAGGGGAGGGGGTGAAAGCTGGATGAGGGGAAGGGGGGAAAGCTGGATTGATTGATTGATTAGATTTTATTGTCATTTGAACCTCAAAGAGGCTCAAACAAAATTCCATTTCCACAGCCATACAAACAAAACAATTCCTACAAGACACACAAACAATTCAATCTACAGAAAAACATCCATCACAGTGAATCTCCTCCTCACTGTGATGAGGGGAGAGGGGTGAAAGCTGGATGAGGGGAGGGGGTGAAAGCTGGATGAGAGGAGTGGGGTGAAAGCTGGATGAGAGGAGGGGGGTGAAAGCTGGATGAGGGGAGGGAGTGAAAGCTGGATGAGGGGAGGGGGGTGAAAGCTGGATGAGGGGAGGGAGTGAAAGCTGGATGAGGGGAGGGGGGAGAAAGCGGAATGAGAGGAGGGGGGAGAAAGCGGAATGAGAGGAAGGGGGTGGAGCCAAAGCCTAGAAAGTGATAGGTGGAAGCGGGTGTGGGGGGATTCTGAATTGGCACTTGGTTGGACAAAGGTGAGAGATGAAAAGACAAAAAGTAGTGAGATAGGGACAGAGGTGGCATGAAATGTGAAGCCAGAGGAGTGAATATAGGTGGGAGGTGGGCATGGATAAGGTAGTGAAATACAGCATTTGCAGTTAGAGGAACAAATCTGAACTGGGTCATCATACTCTTGTCTAGAAATTCGATGCTAGACATTTTTCAATGTACACAACTTTGTCATAGAGTCATACAGCGTGGAAACGGCCCTTCGGCCCAACTTGCCCATGCCGACCACGATGCTATTGATGGTGGGGAGGGCTGTACCCGAGATGGACTGGGCTGTGTCTACCACTCTCTGCAGCTTGAGTGCAAACATTTATACATTGCATGGTGATTCACCTCGTGAGTTGCCTGCTCTCTCTTCACCAGGACATTTGAAATCGCCAAGAAAAAGACGACAAATGAATATTGCAATATCTTCAGTTTTAATTAAACATTCTACTTTGTTATAATGGCTAATCTGAAATTTTAAAATTCCAGCATTTTTTATTTCTCCCAGTTATGAAAACATAAAAAACTGTTTTTATATAACTGTAGGTAGACAAAAATGCTGGAGAAACTCAGCAGGTGAGGCAGCATCTATGGAGCGAAGGAAATAATCAATGTTTTGGGTCAAAACCCTTCTTCAGACTGATGTGAGGGTGGGGGGGGGGGGGGCGGGAAGAAGGAAGAGGTGGAGCCAGTGGGCTGAGGGAGAGCTGAGAAGGGGAGGAGAAAGTAGGGACTACCTGAAATTAAAGAAGTCAATGTTCATAACGCTGGGGTGTAAACTACCCAAGCAAAATATGAGGTGCTGCTCCTCCAATTTCCAGTGGTCCTCGCTCTGGCCATGGAGGAGGCCCAGGACAGAAAGGTTGGATTCGGAATGGGAGGGGGAGTTGAAATGCTGAGCCACCGGGAGATCAGGTTGGTTAATGCGGACCGAGCGGAGGTGTTCGGCGAAGCGATCGCCAAGCCTATGCTTGGTCTCACCGATGTACAGCAGCTGATACCTAGAGCAGCGGATGCAATATTCCAGGTGAACCTCTGCCACACCTGGAAAGACTTCTTGGGTCCTTGAATGGAATCAAAGGGGGAGGTAAAGCGTCAAGTGTAGCATTTCTTGCAGTTGCAAGGGAAAGTGCCCGGGGAGGGGGGTGGCTTGGGTGGGAAGGGACGAATTGACCAGGGAGTTACGGAGGGAGCGGTCTCTGTATATAGTATGTTGTTTTTTGTTTCTCTGATAACTGTTGTAAATTAACCGTCTTTTGTGACATTGTCCAGCTATTTGGATAAATTGCACCACTGATGTGTAAACACATATCACCAGAATTTTCAAATGGTTTACAACAACAATTTGTCAAAGGCATCTGCTGTTTGCAATAATGACAGAATTATGATGGAGCTTCAAACAGCAGAGAAGATAATAAAATGCTGAAACTTTTATCCTCACTGATACTGGTGTAAGACGGATGCCTGCATTTATAATGTGAAACATTCATAAGACTGAGCCTGGTGTGAGCATCAAATGGACAGAAGTTGTCATTTTATCTCGCTTTTTTTTGTTTTTTCTATCCCAGTGATACACTCGACCTCTCTTTATTGTTGGCATGGTTTTCTATGATTTGCCATGACAACATAGCCACCGTGCAGGGGTCCATTGCCAAGATTGCTGCTTCACTCGCTGCCATGCCAGAGATTGGGAGCCTTTGTTCATGACGTACATGGTCTGTGTTATATTGCTGCCTGGGTTTCATAAGTGAAAAACAGCATAAACCTTGCAAATGAGAAAGACTTTCAAAGACTAGAGAGGGGCAAAGTGTAATGGAGACTAGACCAAGTGGGACCCGTTGAGTCCCGTCCCCTCAACACGCGGTCACGGGGGGGGGGGGGAGGGGGAGGAGTGCGGCCTGCGGCGTAGACTAGAGGGCATAGCTCGTAGACTAGAGGGCATAGCTCTAAGCAGAGAGGCAAAGTTTAATGGAGATGTGCAGGCCAAGTCTTTATTACACAGAGGGTGGTGGATGCCTGCAATGCACTGCCAGAGGTAATGGTGGAGGCAGATACCATAGTGGCATTTAAGGGACTTTTAGATAGGCTCTTAGATATGGATTGGATGGGACATGGATCATGGATCATGTGCAGGCAATGGAGATTAGTTTCACTTGGCATCATGAACGGCCTGTTCCCATGCTATACAATTCTATCAAATGCATCCACTTTGCCTGGTGACATTTTTACCATGAACAGGATGTAGCCAGGCACCATATTGGCGAAGAATGTCTTATTCATCATATGGGCAGTTATCTGAAAGAGCAGTCATCTGTCTTTTATCAAGCCCAAAGAGCCACAGAGTGCTGGAGTAACTCAGCGGGTCAGGCAGCATCTCTGGAGAACATGGATAGTTGACGTTTTGATTCGAGAGAAGGGTCTTGCCCTGAAATGTCACCCAACCATGTTCTCCATAGAATGCTGCCTGACCCGCTGAGTTACTCCAGCACATTGCATCCTTTTGTGTATTAACCAGCATCTGCAGTTCTATATTTTATGAAACCCAGTCAGAAGAATGATCAGAAAACGCAGCCCATCCATGTTTTCCAGAGATATTGCCTTTCCATCCCTCAATCTTTCGTAAAGAATGCTATCTAAAAATGAGATATTTATGAGAATAACCATGCACTGCTGAGTTAAAGTCTGGCAGGGGAGACAATGGATGTGAGTTTGTGACAGTGCGCAGTGCAGTTAGCAGATCAGACGCATTTGAAAGTGCCCGCGACTCCATCATACGTCAACATTCTGCCTTTGCTACACACGCCACACTGCATCTTCTGCTGAGGCAGCAGATTCAGACAGAAGCTACACAGCTCAAATTAATGGTGCAGTTTAGTGCAATTTGGTTTGCTGGCCCAGATCACATTCCTTATCCTGCTTGCCCAGCGATGTACAGTAGTTGGAATTTGTCAGGAACTACGCCAAGAAATGATGTGTGAGAGTGGGCTGCTGGCGTCAGCCTGATTAAGTCAATGCACGTGTCTGCTGAATGAGATGTTGCGTTTAATCACCCTGGCCTGGATTTCTGGTGATAAATGGCTTGTAAAATGTCTGCGTAAAGCATTATAGACACCGTCCTTTCTAAAAGGAAACCCCTTCCATAGTGACAGCAAGATGGTTTCTCACAATAAACTCTGCAGTGAATTTTAGGAATTTTAGTCTTTTTGCTGAAAAAAAAACAATGAAATAATCTAAAAATAAAAATGGCTATGATTCACAGAGAATAACATTTCCTTTACCAGTCTTTGAAGACGTGTATATAGTATTGTCGGGTGAATAATAACAAACTAATAAATAAATGTAAGTAGTATATACCCACGATGTTGCAATTATCTTTTTAAATGCGATTACGTTAAAATGAAAACGAGCACAAAATCCAATGTTATTGCAGTTGGCTGAAGAATCAATCTAGCTGTCTTCTTGGATATTATGTGAGGATGGAAAGGTTCCCAGCTGACTGGGGAACCCCTTGCTACCTTTTCAAATACCACCACGAGATAATTTTACCAAAGGGAAAAAAACTCCGCTTTTTTTGTGATGGTGCCATGTCAAAACAAAAAGTAAAACTGGATTTTCAATTTTGTTTTAATGTTACAAAAGTTTAAAAAATAAAAAACTTCTGAGCGGTTAGCATCTTAGACACATAAGCAGCTTTCTAGGATGGCAATCCACCATGGATGGCAACAGCAAGGAACAATATGCAAACTGGTACACAAGGTTATAAGTGCTAGGAGGTTAGGCCATTCGGCCCATCAAGTCTACTTCGCCATTCAATCATGGGTGATCTATCTCTCCCTCTCAACCACGTTCTCCTGCCTTCACCCCATAACCCCTGACACCCGTACTAATCAAGTAAGTCTACAAAAAGGCACTGGGGCAAAAAACTACAAACAAACAGTGGTCAGACTGGGACAATTCTTCATACTTCCAGGATGCTGCCTGGCCCGCTGAGTTCCTCCAGCACTTAGTTTTTGTGCTCAATATTCCAGCGTCTGCAGTTCTTTGTGTCTCCAAAGAACAGTGAAGGTTTCAGTTTAACATCTCAATAAAAAAAGGACAATGGAGTTCAACTTGACTCCGTGGTTACGGATCAATAGGCTTGTACATCCCATCTGGTTGAAATATATTCTGTATGAACAGCAAGAGAGTCTTTCTGTTCTGAGAGTCAGGATCGTAGTCAGGATGGAACCCGGGTCCCTGGCGCTGTAAGGCAGCAGCCCTACTGCTGCACCACCGCACCGCTCCAGCGCGCCGCTATACCGCTGCACCACCGCGCCGCTCCACCGCGGTGGTGCAGCGGTAGAGCTGCTGCCTTACAGCGCCAGGGACCCGGGTTCCATCCTGACTACGATCCTGACTCTCAGACTTAAAAGACTCTCTTGCTGTTCATACAGAATGTATTTCAACCAGATGGGATGTACAAGCCTATTGATCCGTAACCACTGAGTCAAGTTGAACTCCATTGTCCTTTTTTTATTGAGATGTACCACTGCGCCGCTCCACCGCTGCACAACTGCGCCGCTCCACCGCTGCACCACCGCTGCACAACCGCGCCGCTCCACCGCTGCACCACCGCGCCGCTCCACCGCTGCACAACCGCGCCGCTCCACCGCTGCACCACCGCTGCACCACCGCGCCGCTCCACCGCTGCACCACCGCTGCACCACCGCGCCGCTCCACCGCTGCACCACCGCTGCACCACCGCGCCGCTCCACCGCTGCACCACCGCGCCGCTCCACCGCTGCACCACCGCGCCGCTCCACCGCTGCACAACCGCGCCGCTCCACCGCTGCATCACCGCGCCGCTCCACCGCTGCACAACCGCGCCGCTCCACCGCTGCATCACCGCGCCGCTCCACCGCTGCACTACCGCGCCGCTGCACCACTGCGCCACTCCACCGCTGCACCACCGCGCCGCTGCACCACCTCGCCACTCCACCGCTGCATCACCGCGCCGCTGCACCACCGCGCCGCTCCACCGCTGCACCACCGCTGCACCACCGCTGCACCACCGCGCCGCTCCACCGCGCCACACTGTCCTCTGGCCACACACTTTACCCTTCTTCTCTCCGTATCTCACAGCCTTTTGTCTTCCCTCTATTTCAGACCTAAGGCATTGCCACCAACCTTAGTCATAGGAGACTTTGTCGCTGAGCGAAGAAGATAAAATTAACCAAATCCATTCTCCCATTGGAAAATTAGCCAGTAGTTTAGCAGAAATTAATCTATGCATTACTGATTAGATTGTATTTTATATCTTACTGAGGTGATGGTCAGAGACTGAGAGTGTGGTGGGGGCCACGTGATGATGGTGGGGTCTCAAGATGGCGGTTGGGGTCTTTCTGCCCTGTGCGGCCCTGCCCTCTCCTCGCCAGCCCCCCCCCTCCTTCCCTGCCCATCCCCTCCCCTGCCCTGCCCTGTTGCCTCCTCCTTCCCTTCCCCCTCCTCCCCTCCTCTGCCCTGCCCCCCCCCCTTCCCGCCCCCCTCCTTCCCTGTCTTCCGCTCCCCCCCTGCCCGCCCCTCTTCCTTCCCTGCCCTCCCCTCCCCTGTCACCCCTTCCTCCCCTGCCCTCCTCTCCTCTGCCCTGTCCTCCCCTCCCCCCCTTCCCGCCCCCTCTCCTTCCCTGCCCGCCCCTCCCCTGCCTTCCCCAGCCCTAGGTGGTGAGATGGTCATGAAGAATGCTGCCATTGCGTGCAGGTTTACTTGCAGGAGAGTGTGTGTGTGTACAGCAGTACTTCTACCTGATAAATCCTGCCCCACCCTTTAATCCTTTTCGCAAGTGTCAGAGAAAATTGTCTCCCATTAAAATAGAAAATAAGTTAAAATAGAGCTGTGATTTTTGTTTTTCCTGGCAACTCTTGCATGTGGCTGATCTCTGAGGCGTGTGGTGGTTTGTGATTTGCAGCCACTAGTTTAAACCAGAAATAAATGGGTTGAAATGTAAATCAAAATCTTAAGTATTCGAGGTTCAAATTTGACCCATTATCTTCATAAGTTACTCCGACAAGTTACTCCGAATTTTAGAAAAGATTCTGTACTTGTTAAATGTATTGTTTAAAGCTTGGAAAAAAATGTTCAATGTTCAATTACTCATAAAAATGAGTTCCAATAGATATAATTCTCCATTTCGTGGAATAGTTGCTGATTTCTGTGACTACTTTTATTGCTGCCTGCTCTTGAGATGTACGTGACTATCATTGAATCAATGGGCTTTGTCGTCCAACAGAGTGCACAGTCAGCACTTTTGAGTAGAAGCCCATGAAACAAAGCAGTCAGGCAGGGAGAAAGAGCTGCGTCCCACACTGCATTACCAAGGCCACTCGGGTCAAGGTCTTAAAAGCATGGCATTTTCATTGGTTCCTAGTTTGCGCTAATTATAAGTCAGCTTATCATTTGTAATTATGAAACTGTACTACAGAAGCAGAAATAATCTGAATATCACCATGAGCTTGGCATATTTTACAGACAGTTCAGACTTCAGCTGCTGAGTAATCCCTTACATTGTTGAAATATCAACAGTAGACCCGGCTAATTTAAGTTGCTGTCAAAGTGAAATAAATGGCCCTTTCTTTAACACGTCTGATCCTCCTAAACAGTTCAGAATCCTTTTACTAAATTCATTGTAAATCCTTGCCCAGTGCCAGAATGTTTGATTGTAAAGATAAGCAATCCTTACTCGATAATTCCATTGCCCTTTTGAAAGGAATCAACAATATTACAGACATCTTTCTCACCTTTAGATGCACAAAACAGTTATTATACCCAAAACAGAATTTAACGATAAACCTACTCCGCACTCTCACAAGCAATACCCAACTCTGCAGTGACTCTGATCTTGTCATCAGTGAACAACCACTGGTTTGTGATTTGTTCCAAATTTGCCTAGATTCTATATTTGCTAAATGTACGCTTTAATGTCCACCTACTCATAAGAGAGTCAACAGCATTTAATTGTCACATGTACCAAAAGCAAGATGATAAATTCTTACTTGCGGCAGCACAGCAGGTTCGTAAACATAGTACACAGAGATACTTAATAAACAAAACACAATTTAACAAATTAAAGACCCCAATATTAGTGTAAAAAAAAAAGCCTGATGTCCTTTAACAACCAAGACAGTTTGTAGTTTAGTTAGTGTTTGTAGTGTTCAAGAGCTGGGTGGTTGCTGGGAAGAAGATGATTTTGATGAAGTGATTAAAAGTAACATTAGCAAATTTGCAGATGACACAAAGCATGGTGACAGTGTGAACTGTGAAGAGGATGCTATGAGGATGCAGGGTGACTTGGACAGGCTGGGTGAGTGGGAAGATGCATGGCGGATGCAGTTTAATGTGGATAAATGTGAGGTTATCCACTTTGGTGGCAAAAACAGGAAGGCAGATTATTATCTAAATGGCGTCAAGTTGGGAAAAGGGGAAGTACAACGGGATCTGGGGGTCCTTGTTCATCAGTCAATGAAAGTAAGCGTGCAGATACAGCAGGCAGTGAAGAAAGCAAATGGCATGTTGGCCATAACAAGAGGAGCTGAGTATAGGAGCAAAGAGGTCCTTCTGCAGATGTACAGAGCCCTAGTGAGACCACACCTGGAGTATTGTGTACAGTTTTGGTCTCCCAATTTGAGGAAGGACGTTCTTGCTATTGAGGGAGTGCAGCATAGGTTCACAAGGTTAATTCCCGGGATAGCGGGACTGTCATATGCTGAGAACATGGAGCGGCTGGGCTTGTACACTCTGGAGTTTAGAAGGATGAGAGGCAATCTTATTGAAACATATAAGATTATTAAGGGTTTGGACACACTAGAGGTAGGAAACATGTTCCCAATGTTGGGGGAGTCCAGAACCAGGGGCCACAGTTTAAGAATAAGGGGTAAGCCGTTTAGAACAGAGATGAGGAAACACTTTTTCACACAGAGAGTGTGGAATTCTCTGCCTCAGAGGGCGGTGGAGACTGGCTCTCTGGATGCTTTCAAGAGAGAGCTAGACAGAGCTCTTAAAGATAGCGGAATCAAGGGATATGGGGAGATGGCAGGAACGGGGTACTGATTGTGGATGATCAGCCATGATCACATTGAATGGTAGTGCTGGCTCGAGGGGCCGAATGGCCTACTCTTGCACCTATTGTCTATTGTCTATTGTCTAAGCTGTTCCTGAAACTGGAGGCCATGGTTTTCAGGCTCCAGTACCTTTTCCTTGATGGTAGGAGTGAAATGAGAGCATGGCCAGGGTGGTGTGGATCTCTGGTGATGCTGGCTGTCTGTTTTAGGCAGCGCCTCCTGTAGATCCCGTTGATGGTGGGGAGATCAGTGCCCGAGATGGACTGGGCAGTGTCTACCACTTTTAGGAGTCTCCTTCATTCCTGGGGGTTTGAGTTGATGAACCAGGCTGTGATGCCACCAGTCAGCTTGCTTTCCACTGTATACCTGTAAAAGTTCAATCAGATATACTTCAGTTCCTGGAATAGTTGATGATTACTTTGTCGACCTGCTATTACTCTATGGAAAATTTCTGACCTCTTACTGCCTAAATGAATTTTCAAATCTTAGAAAGTGGGTTGAGGTTTATTTTTATCATTGCCACAGTGAAAAGCTTTGTTTTGCACGCTATCCAATCAGATGAGACAATACTACACATAAATACAATCAAGTCAAACTCAGGTCCAATAGGTAGAGCAAAGGGGAAGATACAGAGTGTAGAATCTAGTTCTCAGCATTGTAGCGCATCAGTTCCACAGACAAAGTCCAATGTCTACAGTGTGGTAGAGGTGAATCGGAAAGTACTCTAACTTATGGAAGGACCGTTCTGAAGCCTGATAACAGAGGGGAAGAAGCTGTTCCTGAGGCTGGTGGTGTGCGCTTTCAAGCTTCTGTACCTTCTGCTGGATGGGAGCGGGGAGAAACAGGAATAACCAGGGTGACACAAGTGTTTCATTACATTAACTCTTTTTCCGAGGCAGGGTGAAGTGTAGATGGAGTCAATGGTGGGGAGTGTGGTCTGTGTGATGGACTGGGGTACATCTACAATGGTGGGGAGTGTGGTCTGTGTGATGGACTGGGCCACATCTACAATGGTGGGGAGTGTGGTCTGTGTGATGGACTGGGCCACATCTACAATGGTGGGGAGTGTGGTCTGTGTGATGGACTGGGCCACATCTACAATGGTGGGGAGTGTGGTCAGTGTGATGGACTGGGCCACATCTACAATGGTGGGGAGTGTGGTCTGTGTGATTGCACCCATTAGGTCAATGCTGAATCCCAGCTTACCCATCATGTCGCTCTCTTTGCCCTCTCCGTTTATCCCTCTATCCTTGCAAAGTTTTCTCGCTGAGATGCCCAGTAGCTTTGCTTCTGACCTACTCTAAGTGAAATGTTACCGTTGCCACCCTATGCTCGGTATCCTCCCCTTTGCTCCAACTATTGCATTTGAGTTTGAACTGATTGTATCAATGTGTGGTATATCTGATCAGATTGGATAGCATGCAAAACAAAGCTTTTCACTGTAGCTCAGTACATGTAACAATAATAAACTTAAAGCAGACATTAGATGTGGGAGACATAGAGAGGTGTAGTGTGGAAACAGCAAATATGAAATAGTTGGGAGAGAATTGGCAGTAAAGCTTATAATGTTCATTAAAGTTTGCCTGCACGCCTGCAACCTTCAGTAATCAATAAACACTTAAACTATTGGTGTCTATAACAAAAGTTAATGCATTCACTAATCTCAGTCTAATCTACTTTTCCCTCTTGCAGTTAACACCTGTTACTACTTAAACCTTGGCCGGTTCCTTTAAGCTTTTAGAAAAACGTGTAGAATCACTTTGCAGGTGTCAGGAGGCGGAGTCACACTTAAGGTAGAATTTGAGACCTTCCTGGCAATAAATTTCCTAATAAAACCAAGTTGAAGCTTGTAACGTGGGCAGATTAAGACATTCATTCAGCTACTGACTTTAAACCATTTGACCTCCAACAGTTCTTTCTTTTTCTCACTCCCCCAACAATGCAAGGAGTTGATAAATTGCTGCTCTGTTTAACAAAAGCAGATGCTTGGAACACATTTGACTGCCTCTTGGTTCTTGCGTGCAGATTTGAGATTATTTGGTGCTCTGAGGGAGACGTTAACTCCTGCGCCTGATTAACAGATCCTGGTAACGTTCCCACCTGCAGCCCGCATGGATGAGTGAACCGCCAGAGTTTGGAGATCCACCAATGTCATACCGCTGGGTTGTAAACTCCCCAAGCGGAATATGAGGTGCTGTTCCTCCAGTTTGCATGGGCCTCACTCTGGCTATGGAGGAGGCCCAGGACAGAAAGGTCATGTGGGAATGGGATTGGGAGTTAAAATGGTTAGCAACCAGGAGATCCAGCAGTCCTCGGCAAAATGGTCGCCTAGTCAACATTGGTCTCACCGATGCTCAGGAGGCCATCTCAGGAACATTGGATGAAGTAGATGAGGTTGGAGGTCGTGCACGTGAACCTCTGTCTCACCTGGAAGGACTGCTGGGGTCCCTGGATGGAGGTGTGGAAGGAGGTGCAGGGACAGGTGTTACATCTCATGTGGTTGCAGGGGAAAGAACCTGGGGAGGGGAGACGGGGTCAATGGGTGGTAAGGGATGAGTGAAGCAAGGCCTTGTGGAAGAGAGTGGTCTCTCTGGGAGATGGTCGTGGATCAGCTGAAGGTAACAGAAACTTTGGCATTTACAGTTTCCGAAAAGAAGATAAATCATGGGAGGTGTCTTGGAAGACTCTTGGAGTGATAAACCCAACTCTACCTGACTACAAAAAAACAAACTTAAAATTATATCAGTGGATCTCAAATTACATCGACAGTAACTGCCTCAGGTGTGTTTTTTGTCACCTGCTCGTGAAATCAGATTAAAATGGATTTTAGCGTGATCAGGCAAATGTCAGCCTGTCTCCACTGGGCGTATAGGATTACATTCACCCTTTATGAGTTCCATGTTCAATCCCATTGCTCTTTACTTCCACACCTGGGGAAAAGCTACGTTCCAATCTAAAGGTTGAATCTTGCCTACATTGGATAGGATCAGCCACTTTGAGACGTTGTTTGTGACACTTCAGGTCAAATAAATCCCAGCTAAACAAACAGAATGAAAAATGCATTTGGAGATAAGTCTACTCCAACTTGTCACTTAAGACCAAGAGGGGAATGTGTGGAGAAGCCCTGCAGTAATAACTCCTCTGTGGAAAAACATTTGGTGGCAGAGATTTGAGGCGATTTATCCTCGTGATTTTATTATACTTTAGTCTGATCTGATTCTTGGTCTGGGCTAGATCTAATTTGATTCTTGGCACCTCCATTGTCTACCGAGCCTGATGCATCTTAGCTAAAATGCCTTCATTTTGCTGTCTATTGCAAACCTGAGCATGTCATCCTGTCAATAGACAATAGACAATAGACGCAGGAGTAGGCCATTTGGCCCTTCAAGCCAGCACCGCCATTCAATGTGATCATGGCTGATCATCCCCAATCAGTACCCCGTTCCTGCCTTCTCCCGATATCCCTGTTGACGTGATTCAATTCAGAAACATTCCGGTTTATTCCTATCTCCCCATTGTTTTTCAGATTAACAGAAGCACACCGGGCTGCTGTGAAAGTTATTCTGCGCATGCAGTATTTTGTTGCCAGGAGAAAATTTCAGGTGAGAAATAAGAATCAATTAGATCAAGTTGAAATGTTGTCAATATTCCTGACAATTCTAAAGAAAAGGAAATATAGGCAACTTGCATTTTACGCGGGAGAGGGAGAATTACAATCACAATCGCCATCACAATAATACTTTATTAGCCAAGCATGTTTTTGCAACATACAAGGAATTTCATTTGCCAAGTCAGTCATACAAATAAAAAGCAACAGAACACAAAATACATTTTAACATAAACATCCACCACAGTGACTCCTCCACATTCCTCACTGTGATGGAAGGCGAAAAAAAGTTCAATCTCTTCCCTGTGCTCTCCCGCGGTTGGGGCCATGAGCCCTCCGTTGACGGGACAATCTTGACTCGCCTAGCCGGTGGCGGGCCCTCCGCGTTGAGGCGATCAGCTCCTGCATCAGAGGGATGTCAGCTCCCCTGCGCCGGACGATCGAACCCCGCGTCGGGGCTGATCGAACCTTCCGCGACGTTGGAGCTCCCAACATCCACGGCCTCCCCCGAGACTGCGAGCTCCCGATGTAAAGTCCACAGGTCGCGGTCGGGGCGATCCCCGGCAAAGGATCAACTCCGATGTAAGTCCACGCCCCGCGGTTGGGCCCAAGGTCAGTCCAAGGAGGCCTCCAGATCCATCGATGGTAGGCCGCAGAGCGACCGGAGAATGCGATCTGAAAATTAATCACATCTCCGGCAAGGTAAGAAACTGAACAAAAAGTTTCTCCCGACCCCCTCCCCCTCCCCCCACATAAAATAAACCGGAGAACATTTACACAGACTTTTAACACACACTAAAAAAAAATTTAAACACGAAAAAACAAACTAACAGACTGTTGGTGGGGCTGCCAATCATGCAGCGTCCCTGGTGGATCCTTGAAAAGTGGCGCGTAATTCAAAAACACGTAAATTAAACAGATAAGTGACGATGCTATCGGCAGTAAATTTGAACGCTTTATACCCAAAATACGAATAGGTAAACTAAGCTTTGGTAATAAAAGAAACGCATAGGGGAGGATCAGCCATGATCACAATGAATGGCGGTGCTGGCTCGAAGGGTCAAATGGCCTCCTCATGCACATATTTTCTATGTTTCTATGTATAAATCAAACACTCGTAAAACACCAGGTGCCTGCTGGGAATTTCTGAATTTCAGCTCACATTTGTTCTATCAGAGACGAAATTATATTATTAAAAATTCTTGTCGGAGATACCAGTGATATTTCAGCTATGGGTTGGAAAGTAGTGTATAATACACCTCTAGCCTGTGTCACTTACTCCACCCATCTCCTAATCACACCCCCTTCCCCACCCCCTCACCTGTATCCACCTGGGTCTTGCCAGGCTTTGTCCCACCCCCCTACCTCACCCCACACCTGAGGGAAACAAATAGGTGCTCAGAAATTCAATCACGGAATGACATGTTTGGCCATTCATTATGAAAATTAAAATATTAATGGAGGCATAGATAGGATAGACAGTCAGAACCTTTTCCGAGTGGGGAAATATCAAGGAATAGAGGGCATAGCCTTAAGGTGAGAGGAACAAAGTTTAAAGGTGTGTGGGGACAGTTTTGTTACACAGAGAGTGACGGGTGCCTGGAACACACTGCCAAGGATCAGTGTGGAGGCAGATACGATAGTGGTGTTTAAGAGGCACATGTATATAGAGGGATATGGATCACATGCAAGCGGAATAGATTCATTTAACTTGGGGTCGTATTCAGCACAAACATTATGTCCCGGTGTGGTACGGTTCTATGTGTGACCTCACTGTACACAAATTGCCGACTGCGTTTTACTGCATTATAATCGCATCACGCAATCAAATAGCAAAATGTGCAGGCATAGTGATGCAGGACAGCATTGTGGTGCAGCTAGTAGGTGCAGCTCGGTTTCAATGCTGTCTGTGTGGAGTTTGCACGTTCTCCCTGTGTGGAGTTTGCACGTTCTCCCTGTGTGGAGTTTGCACGTTCTGTCTGTGTGGAGTTTGCACGTTCTCCCTGTGTGGAGTTTGCACGTTCTCCCTGTGTGGAGTTTGCACGTTCTGTCTGTGTGGAGTTTGCACGTTCTGTCTGTGTGGAGTTTGCACGTTCTCCCTGTGTGGAGTTTGCACGTTCTGTCTGTGTGGAGTTTACACGTTCTCCCTGTGTGGAGTTTGCACGTTCTGTCTGTGTGGAGTTTGCACGTTCTCCCTGTGTGGAGTTTGCACATTCTCCCTGTGTGGAGTTTGCACATTCTCCCTGTGTGGAGTTTGCACGTTCTCCCTGTGTGGAGTTTGCACGTTCTGTCTGTGTGGAGTTTGCACGTTCTGTCCGTGTGGAGTTTGCACGTTCTGTCTGTGTGGAGTTTGCACGTTCTCCCTGTGACTTTGGGTTTCCACCAGGCTCCCCAGTTTCCTCCAAAAGACGTGTGAGTTTGTAGGTCAATTGGCCCTCTGTAAATTGGCCCTAGTGTGTAGGGACTGGGGTAAGATGGAACTAGTCAATGGTCAACGTGGACTAGCTGGGCTGAAAGGCCTGTTTCCATGCTGTATCTCTAAACTCAACTACCTTTCATGAATAATTACGATTGTCAATACTCTGGAATGCCAATGAAAGCTGCTGCACAGATCAGCTGTTTCTGGGCCCTCGCAATTAAATTATTTTCCAGAATATGTATGCATGTATTTATTTTGCTGCAACTTGCTGCCTGGACTGGTTTTATCATTGTTAAATTCATGGCATTTTTTGCGATGTTTTCCACAGCAAGCTCGTAAACCATACGATGTGCGAGACGTTATTGAACAATATTCTCAAGGACACCTGAATATGATGGTCCGGATCAAAGAATTACAACGCAGGTAAACTTGAATCAACGTTCCGACTTCCTCCTGCTGCAGCTGCATCTCATAATACGCGCAGCAGTGATTGTTTAATTTCTTTGTTCTCATTCACATTGTTCTATTTACTCCAGACAGACAGCTACAATTAAGAGAGAGAGAGAGAGAGAGAGAGAGAAAGGGACACAATGAACTGCAGATGCTGGAAACTTGCATAAAACATAAAGTGCTGGAGGAACTCAATGGCCAGGTAGCATCTGTGGAGGGAATGGATAGGAATGAAGAAGGTCCCAACCCGAAACGTCACCTGTCAGATGGTGCCTGACCCGCTGAGTTCCTCCAGCACTTTGTGTTTTCAGCTACAAATAACAAGCTTTCCCCACCCTTGCCTCTGTTGGCAATAACACATCTCGACCATTCAATTCCCTTGACTCGCATCTTATCACAAGCATTCCTGTCATTTTCTGCATCCCTCGCGCTTAAATGCAACTTTAAAGATGTTGCATTTTTTCTAACTTTTACTAGTTCTGAACAACCGACTATCACCCTAAAACAATGACACCCTAACACTGATGCTGCCTGGCATGCTGAGCTTTTTTCCAGAACTTCTAGTTTTATTTCAGATTTCTAGCATCTGCGGCTCTTTGATTTTCAGAAATGAATGACTTGCTCGTATGTTAAGATAGCAAACAAATATCTGACCCCAAAACACAAACAACTGCAAATCAATTTCATTCATTTGAAAGCAATGTAATTGATCAATTGTGAAAGTCAAATGACATATTTTTCACACCGTTTTGGGTAATTAACTATTAACTATAAAATTAATTATCTGTTAAAATAATGTCATACTATCATTGTTATCTTTCAGCTGCGAAGATTTTGCATAAAGTTAACACGGCTTGTCTGTATTTCAGGTTGGATCATTCTCTGGGAAAACCTGCATTTTTTCTTCCAGGTAAATGTTTCACAAAGTATTTAAAATAATATTTTCTGTTCATTTCAAATATATATATATATAAAGATGCTCGTAATTTTAATGTTCATAGAAATCTCCCACTTCTTATATTTGTCAGACATGGCACACTAATGCACACAGGAAACCATTGATAAAAGAATGGAGGTTTATTGGAGTAGATATAGCAGATTGTTAAATCGAAGGTAGACAAAATTGCTGGAGAAACTCAGCGGGTACGGCAACCGTACCCGCTGAGTTTCTCCAGCAATTTTGCCTAGCAGATTGTTAAAGCTGGTGTTCCTGGACATGTTTACAATTTTGACGGACACGTTGCTCAGAATATTGGTTTTGGTTTTGGTTTTCTTATTGTCGTGTACAACGGGATACAGTGACAAACGTTCTTTGTGTGCTATCCAGTTAAATCATGTGAACACATGGGTCCAGTCAAGCCGTACGCAACATGTAGTGTGAAGAGAAGACCTGACAATGTAGTGTCACAGCGCTATAGTTTTACAGCTACAAATAATGATTGCATGCCTTTCCTCCAGGAGCTCCGGTTTCGTCCATCACCCCAAAGACGTGCGGGTTTGTAGGTTAATTGTCTCTAGTGTGCAGGGGGGGGGGGGGATGGATGAGAAAGTTGGATAACATAGAACTAGTGTGAATGGGTGATCGATGGTCAGTGTGGACTCGGTGGGCCGAAGGGCCTGTTTCCATGCTGTATCTTTCAATCAATTAAATCAATCAATTTTCACCACTACTAACACGGATCATATTTATTTTCTAATTCCATGTTTTTATGAATTGCTTGAATTTAAATGCCCACGCTGATTGATTGGCACACAAACTCATGTTGCCAGGTTAATAACACAATGTCCAAACTGGGACACCACCTCAACCAATGATATTTTGAGAAAAGAAGGTCATTTGTATGAGTTCAGATAGGTGCATCTGCCAAAATAAAATCTCCACAGGGACTTGCTAATTGGGGAAGGTTTAAAATAACCTCCTTGGAACTAAAAGTGGTAACAGTCCCAGGTGTGAACATGAGCCACCAGCCTCTGAGCTTTTTTTATGAGACCAGTAAGAATATTCTCACAAATATTATACATTCACCATAGGTCTGCCCTTTGTTGAGAGCCCCCCAGCTACCTTTCAATATCTGTGTCCAAGTGGCCAGGATCAATGGTCTGACCTCTGCCCATTTGAACCGCAAACTTGCAATTGTGGCCCTTTGCATCTCATTTAGGATTGTTTGTCTGTATTAAAACTGTCCTCACACCTAAAGCAGACAAGTTGTCAATCTCATCTTCCTGGCAGTCATAAATTCCTAAGGAATAGGAGTAGAATTAGGCCATTCGGCCCATCAAGTCTACTCCGTCATTCAATCATGGCTGATCTATCTCTCCCTCCTAACCCCATTCTCCCCCCTTCTCCCCATAACCACTGACACCTGTACTAATCAAGAATCTATCTATCTCTGCCTTAAAAATATCCACTGACTTGGCCTCCAGCAGCCTTGTGTGGCAAAGAATTCCACAGATTCACCACCCTCTGACTAAAGTGGCACACAGGCTAGAGCCCCAGTCTAAATTGGGCAATGAGTAACCCTGTCACATTTTATGCTGTAGTAACTAAGTTATCCTAGTTGGCTTCAGTTAAAATTGGTCAAGTTTGCCTACTCTATGGGCTTTCAAGAATGATTTTCTAAAGTTAATCTTGAAGCACCGTAACCTCATTTGTTTTCATGGTTTTGTTTTTTGCTCCATCTCTTCACGTTTTTGCTTCATATCTTCACTTTTTGTGTAGAAAAGGGATTAGACAAGGGTTACTACACTGCGGGAGCCAGACTGATTCGTCTAGAAGATAAGGTAAGTGCATGAATCATTTTCTTAAAACTCGGGCATAATTTAAGATCCTTATCTGAAATATATCTATAGATTGCTCAGGCAAATAATATCAGGTAATACAATTGCAATGACCATGTAATTATCATTCACATTTGTAGCTCAGTGTGCACTTTAGACTGTATGTCTTCACTCTGGGAGGAATGTTACACGGACTTGTTGCTGATGAATAGATTAAATGCAGAGATCAAATATCCTGTGATATGGATGGTGTTCAAACCCCCTGACTGCCTTTGTCACGGAAAAATGCTGATTTTGCCTTTCACATCTGATGTCTGATTTTAATTAAGTTTGATATTTAACTTTTGCTACCAATTTATACTTCAACCTAACTGGGATCGAACATTAATAGGACCATCTGTCTCATAGTTTTTCCCCTGCTAACTTGTACTTGAACCAGTTATAAAAACCAGTTCAGAACACTTTAGGATGAAATGCCAAAGAGTCATGTGTAGGTGTTGCAGGGAATGGTTCAGATGTGGGGGCATGGAACTCATTTTTAAGGAAGTTTATTGTTTTTAAAAAAAGGCACAAAATGCTGGGGTAACTCAGCGGGTCAGGCAGCATCTCCGGAGAACATGGATGGGTGACATTTCACAGAGTGCTGGAGTAACACAGCAGGTCGGGTAGCATCTCTGGAGAACATGGATAGGCAACATGGATAGGAAGAGTCTGAAGAACCTGAAACGTCTCCTATCCATGTTCTCCAGAGATGTTGCCTGAACCGCTGAGTTACTCCAGCACTTTGTGTCTTTCCTTGGTAAACCAGCTTCTGCAGTTCCTTGTTTCTATACTATGTATTTACAAAAGAGAATGCCAGGTTTCAAAAAGAACACTTGGATCCTTGTGGAGGAACAATTGCTTTGTATTTGGTGCAACATATAATACTGTAGTAGTGAAGTTTGGAAACTGTGGTATTATTACAGTGGGGTGGCATATTTCCTGTCTGGTTTGCATTGTTTTGTGGTCTAGTGATAATTCCGTTGAATATCCCAGCAATGACTCATCATTAACGATCCACCAGTGGGGCAAATTAAAGTTGTTTTTTTAAATCCCGCATATCAAAAGTGCAGCTAACATCAGGGAGATTTGCTCATCGAGAAACAATTTAACTCATTGTTGAAACTGAAGTCTAAAGTGCACCTAAAGTTGCAAATGGAGACACAGAAAATATTGACAGCAACCTGCACCCAGGGTAACAACGCAACACTGAATGGGTGACGGAGAAACACGCAGTTGTGAATAATAGTGTGGAAACAGGCCCAACTTACCCACACCAACCAACATGTCTCAGCCACACTAGTCCCACCTGCCTGCGTTTGGCCTATATCCCTCCAAACCTGTCCTATCCATGTACCTGTCTAACTGCTTCTTAAACGTTGGGATAGACCCAGCCTCAACTACCTCCTCTGGCAGCTTGTTCCATGCACCCACCACCCTCTGTGTGAAAAAGCTACACCTCAGATTCCTATCAAAACTTTTCCCATTCACCTGAAACCTATGTCCACTTGTCCTCGATTCCCCTACTCTGGGCAAAAGACTCAAATCCTAAATAACATAATTTAACCGAATAGTCTTTGCCACTCTGCACTCTCTCATTCACCTCAAACATATAATGACCACAATGAGTAAAATAACCTTTGATTTCAGAAATCAATATCTCCCTTACAGTGGGGGAAAAAAAGATGGAATTTTTTTAATAATCATCAGAAAACGCAGAACAGTACAGTACAGCACAGGAACAGGCCCTTCAGCCCACAATGTTTGTGCTGAAAATGATGCCAAGTTAAACTAATCTCAGAGTAAAACACAAAGTGGTGGAGTAGCTCAGCTGGTCAGGCAGCATTGCTGGAGGACATGGATAGGTGTTTCAGGTCGGGACCTATCAGATTAATCTCCTCTGTCTCCATTTGCTGCATTCATGTGCCAAACTAAAAGTGTCTTAAACACAACTATCGGCAGACACCACCACCCCTGGAGCACATACCAGGCACCCACCGCCTAGAGTGTGTGTGTCTTATAAACAATCTGCCCCACACATCTTCTTTAAACTTTGCTTTTTAATTTGCCTTTACTCCAGTATGCAAAAAAATAATAATTTGAAGCTGCCAAATTGTGATATTACTTTTCATTTACCTACCAGTTTCCAATCGCAGTTTGAAGTTTGTCGGCCAGTTTTATTCCCCCGCCACACAATTATCTAGAGGTGTATACAGTGGACTGTTCGATGTTGCCATTGTTCATCAGAGCCCTGCACTATTCTGAGCCACATCTTTGATAAATTGGATCAAGAGGTATAATGTTTGTTGTCTTTTCTAAATAGAGAGGTTGATTATGACAAGAGGCGATTCAATTCTCCGTTGTTGGATGAATTACATGAATCTAAATGTATTCTGGGATGACTTGTATGTGGCCATGATTGCTTCATGATGAGGAGCTACACACTCACGAAGGACAGAGCCTTTGCATTTAATAGACAAATACAATGTTTAATAATTTCCACTTGTGCCCCAATGCTGAAGGGAAATTGATGCAATTGTGAATGGACAGGGAACACAGTGAGGACAATGTTTCACCCAAGGTTTGGCTGGGGAGTCGATGCAACTAACCAGGGCCAGGGGACGAATTAAAGGGTTCGCATCGGGAAGTCTGAACCATGCATTCAGAAATGCGAGTTTGATCCCCAGGGAGTTTAAAACTCACGTTCTTTAATGTTTAGAACAAAACAGTATTGTTTTGGTAACCATTACACCTATTCAGGCTAGGATATCGAGTCAGGCAGCACGGACAGACGCCCTTTGGCCCAACTCACCATTGCCACTTAAGATGCTAATTCCACCTGCCTGCGTTTGGCCGATATCCCTGTAAACCTTGTGGAGATTCTGAAGAAGGGTCTCGACCCGAAACTTCACCCATTCCTTCTCTTCAAAGATGCTGCCTGTCCCGCTGAGTTACTCCAGAGATGCTGCCTGTCCCGCTGAGTTACTCCAGCATTTTGTATCTATCCCTGTAAACCTATCCTGTCCATGTACCTGTCCAAATGTCTTGTTAAAGTACCTGCCTCAACTACCTCATTCTTTACACCCACAACCCTCTGAGTGAAAAATAAAGCAACTCCCTCTCCTCTTTTACCTCCACCTGTGTCTCACCTGTAGCACCTGTACCCTGCAATAATTAGCTGCCAGTCCAGTTCTTCCCAGGCCAGGATTCTGTGACGGCTACAACGCCCCAGTCACGCGTATCTTTACAAATTCCCGAGATAGCAGAGCATAAAGATCATGGGAATGTGGAACTTTTGCACTCCCTTTTAGTGGCAGGAAATCTCATAGCAGGAGCTGGGAGGTTTGGGAAAGACTGGTTGTGAGACCAATTTGTTCAGTAAGGAACATCATGTACTAGTCTGAAAAAAACACCCAGCCAAATTGTCATCTGTCCATTCCCTCCACAGATGCTGCCTGACTCATTGAGTTCCCCCAGCACAAGGTGTTTAGATGGAGATTCCAGCAGTAGCAGTTCACAAGGAGTAGAATTAGGCCATTCGGCCCATTGAGTCTAAAAATGTCCACCGACTCGGCCTCCACAGCACTCTGTGGCAATGAGTTCCACAGATTAACTACCTTCTGACTAAAGACGTTCCTCCTCACCTTTTTGAAAGAGCGCCCTTGAATTCTGAGGCTATGAGCTCTGGTCCAAGACTCTCCACATCCATTGTGTTTCCATCCTGCATCAGCAGCATAGTGCAGGAGCAGAATTGTAGAACTGGGGGAAGGAATCTGAGAAGGGTATAGCCACCAAAAGAGGTTAATAATATTCTAATTTTAAAGTCATGTGTTCAAAAATATCTTTAAAATTAATGTCATCTGCAATGGGTAGCAGGAACCAAGCAGCCACTGAGGTTCGGCAGTGGTCGTGCATCTGTCAGCGTGGAAGCTTGCAGGTGAGGATTAAAATGACTATCCAATGCCCTGTGCGGGGAGCTGAGGACCCAAGCGCGTTGCTTTGTACGTTGCTGTATTTTTAGAACAGAAATATATAAAAATCACAGCAACGCAGCTGACTGCACTTAGGGGGAAAAAAACATTTTCTCCTCTTCATAACGCGAGTTGTGGAGAGGAATTACTGTAATTAGGTTATTCACAATCAGGGGCATGCTATCACATTTGTTTATGGACTCTCCAACACTGGCATTGAGCGCACACAACACATTTCTCCACACTTTATCAATCTATCGCTACAATCCTTGCATTTTGTCACTCACTGCTCCACTTGTGGCATACTGGTGTTGTAAAGCATGTTTATGTATGAAGTGTGCAGGGTTGCAAGGGTCATTGTTCCACGCAGGCACCCAGCCAAGATTATAACCACATTACAACTCGTGATTGCAACCCTGGCTGATGCTAAGGGGAGAGGATTACAGAACCACGATTAGAAATTGCAGAGGACTGTAGATGTAGCCCAGTTCATTCCACAGATTCCCACCATTAACACCATCTACACTTCACACTGCCTCAGATCCATCAGTCACCATAATCAAAGACTTGTCCCACACTGGTCATTCCTTCTTGCAGGAGGTACAGAAGCTTGAAAGCGCACTCCATCAGACTCAGGAACAGCTTCTTCCCCATGAGCTTGGGCACAGTCCAATTCACATTTACCCCGAAGATAGACACAAAAAGCTGGAGTAACTCAGCGGGGCAGACAGCATCTCTGGAGAGAAGGAATGGGTGATGTTTCAGGCCTTCTTCAGACCATTGTGGAGATTGGACTTTGTGTATAGAACTGATGCACTACAATGCTGAGAACTATATTCTGCACTCTGTATCTTCCCCTCTACCTTTTGTACCTGAGTTTGCCTTGATTGTATTTATGATCAGTTTGAATAGCATTCAAAACTTTTCACTGTACCTCTGTACAATTAACAAGAATTCTCCTAAACTAAGCACAAAATATTCTCCATTCAGAAATACAGGCTATCTTTATGCTGTAAGGGCTAGTTTGATTGAAAGACACAGCATTGAAACAGGCCCTTTGGCCCAACAAGTCCATAGCGAACTTTGGATGGTATTATCTGATTGAATAGCATGCAAAACAAAGCTTTTCACTGTACCTGGGCAACCAGTGGGGAAGACAAAGGTACAGATAGTAGAGTCCAGGAGGTTGGGGAGTGAAATGCTCCCTTCCAGTTGGAACAGACTGACTTGTTAACTTGTTGAGGGCGGCACGGTGGCGCAGCAGTAGAGTTACTGCCTTACAGCGCCAGAGATCTGGGTTCGATCCTGACTACGGGTGCTGTCTGTACGGAGTTTATACATTCTCCCCATGACCGTGTGGGTTTTCTCCAGGTGCTCCGGTTTCCTGCCACGTCCCAAAGATGTACAGGTTTGTAAGTTAATTGGCTTTGGTAAAATTGTAAATTGCCCCTGGTGTGTAGGATAGAACTGGTGTATGGGGTGATCACTGGTCGATGCCAGCTTGGGGCTGAAGGACCTGTTTCCATGCTGCATCTCACGTCTAAACTCAAAAACGGAAAAGCTAAAAGAATTCAGCCAGTTGGGCAACATTTATGAAAAGAGAAACCAATGTTTGGGGTTGGTGGTTTATGTTGCAGATGTTGTTTGACTAACAGTCAATTCTAACTCTTAATTAAGAGTTTAGCTTAATGCAGTTTAGAGGTGCAACTTGGAATAAGGCCCTTCGGCCCAACGAGTCCATGCTGACCATCGATCGCCGGTTCACATTAATTCTATGTTATCCCACTTTCTGGTCCATTCCCTAAACACCAGGGGCAATTTGCAGAGGTCAATTAACCTACAAACCCACACGTCTTTGGGAATTAGAAGTATCTGGAGGAAACCCATGCATTCACAAGGGAGAACATGCAAACTCCACACAGGCAGCACTCAACATCAGGATCAAACCCAGGTCTCTGGCAACTGCTGTACCAGCTGCGCCACTGTGCTGCTAAAATTAGATAGCACCTCTTTTAAAAGCTTATATTTGAGATTTATTTCAGCATTTACTGTCCTAATTTGTTCTCAAGCTCTATCTCAACATTTATGTGTTTAACTGAAGATCCAAATTAAGACATAAAGAATTGCAGATGCTGGTTTACATAAAAGACAAAGTGCTGGAGTAACATTGGACCAATCAGCATCTCTAGAGAACGTGGATAGACGACGTTTCATGGCAGGACCCTTCGGTTAAAGATTGTTGGGTGGGGGGGGCGAGAGAAAGCTGGAAGAGAGGTGGGGGGGGACAAAGCCTGGCGAGTGATAGGTGGATACAGGTGAGGGGACTTTTTGATCGGCCGATGCTTGGACAATGGCCAGAGATGAAAAGACAAAAGGTGCTGGAAAAGAATAGAGGAGATGTGAAGTGTGAAGCCAGAGGGAAGAACACAGGTGGAATATCTCTGGAGAACATGGGTGGACAATGCTTCGGGTCAAGACCCTTCACATTGATCTAAATTGTGGATTTATTTCTTTGTGTATGGATTTGATACAACAATTGGTTTAGGTATATTACGTAGCCACTACACCGCTCCTGCAATGGACAAAATTAGTTCGAAGGATTGTAGTATTCGAATTAACTTGGGGCAATCGGTCTTGCTTGTGGCTTGACATGGCAGCTGTAATGAAACAAGAGCCAGGGTCACGATCAGTAGTGCTGCCTTTATTGTGGCAATGCTGATTAATGCCACACGACAACTAATTTCTCTAATTGTATAACAGCATGTGCGCTGTAATGCTACAAGTTAAATGAAATTCATTCTGACAGATACATTAGTGATCTTCTCAGCACTTGCAGCCATGCGTTTCCATATACCAGGCTCATCGCTTCCTGCTTCCTCTGCCCTCTATCTAAACTGAACTGATCTTTAACTGATGAACCTCTCAATGTTAAGATGTGATTTCCCTAAAGATCCCTTAGATCAACAGCTATTAAGTGAGTGAGCACCAGTATTGTGATTTTTGCCAGATACTTTATTGGTTAAAAGTTTTTGTTCTCAGCACAGATATTTAAGAAAGAACTGCAGATGCTGGAAAAATCAAAGGTAGACAAAAATGCTGGAGAAACTCAGCGGGTGAGGCAGTATCTATGGAGCGAAGGAATAGGTGACGTTTCGGGTCGAGACCGTTCTTCAGACCCAAAACGTCACCTATTCCTTCGCTCCATAGATGCTGCCTCACCCGCTGAGTTTCTCAGTGCAAATCATCTTTTTCTTCTCAATCAATGAGAACCTAATCTGCAAGTTTAGAAGAGTTTGCCCTCGACTCAAACTCGCAGCATGGTCGACACGTGGTCCTATGAGGTCACTGGAACTCTCCTTCATGCTCGAGGGAAGTTCCCGCATACTCCCGGCCTCAGCTAGGTTCTTTTGAACTCGTAGTGCAGTGGAGTGTGGTCGCTATTTAGTTACAGGCAGTCGAGGGCAGCCGTAGGCAATCTCCTTCGCTGGCCGGGCATTTTAATAGGCTCATTGGAGTTTTCAGGACCAAAGAAAACCGACCGGTAGGTTAAATGCCTGCTAAACTTTATTAAACATTGTCTGACTTCTTAAAAGTGTCTCCACTCCTTCTCCCCCCCTTCTCTCCCCTTCTCACCCCCCCACCTCTGCGCTCTCTAAAGGACTTACCATTACTGTGCCAGCCGTCTTTTACCTTCCTCTTCATCGCGGGTGTGAATTTCCCGCTCTCACGCTTTCCCTGGCCCCTGTCTTTGCGATGTGTGTGTGTGCGTGTGTGTGTGTGTGTGCGCAGTCGGTCAATCCGGCTCGCGGTTTCATCGCTGACGGTCGATCCAGCTCGAGGTTTTTCAGGCGAGTGCCCTCGAGCTTGAAGGTCAAAGACACTCTTCTGAACTCACAGATTAGGTCGCCGCAGTGGTACAGCCCCTTAAATCGTAGCTTTAAGGTGAGAAGGACCAATTTTAAAGGAGATGTGTGGGGAAAGTAATTTACACAGACGGTGGTGGGGATCTGGAATGCGCTGGTAGTTGAAGCAGACACGTTTGAGGCATTTCAAAAACTTTTGGTTAGGCACGGAATGGAGGGACATCGCTTACATGTAGGTAGTGATGGTCTTGGCATCGTGTTCAGCACAGAGGTTGTGGCCTGAAGGGCCTGTTCTTGGGCTGCACTGGTCTATATTATTGGGTGCTCTGTGCTGTTGAAGTTGTCAATGATGCTCGATGCATTTCAGATGTCTATCCTGATGTCTAATCATGGAGTTTGGTAATCTGACAGTGTTCACCGGATACTTTGGTTACTGATTTTTTATTCAGTTAGAACACAGAACAGTGCGGCACATGAACAGGCCGTTTGGCCCACAGTGTTCGTGCCGAACGTGATGCCAAGCCAAGTTGATCCATATCCCTCCACTCCCTGCAGGGATATGGATCACATGCAGGCAGAGGAGATTTGTTTAAATTGGCATGATGTTCGGCACAGACACTGTGGGCCGAAGGGCCAGTTCCTGTGCTGTTGTGTTCTATTTGGCGCTGCCGAAATCTTGCTATTTTTCTTCCAGACTTAACAGTTCTTTTGCCAAGTCAGCATGCCTCATTACTAGTCTGTAAAAACTGGTAAATGTACCAGCGTTTCCAAACCAGTGTTTGTTCAAGATGTGACGAGTAATCTTGGAAGTTGCATGTAACATTTGGTGATGATTACTTCAATAGTTTTGAAGTTATTGTAGTCTGTTGCACAACACCATTTTGGTTTGGATTTTATCCAACTGCACCCAGATCAAAAATAAATTGTCAACACTTAACAAAATAGATTCAAAGCTCTTGCTGGCATGACTAAATGCAATAGCTACAGTCAGATACTTCGAATGTATCCAAATGCAAGGAAGGCAGATTTCCATGTTAGTCAGTGGAATTTTATGATGGTTTCCAGATTTATGAAGGTTTTCATGTCGTTGTAGTCAGAATACAAAGCATATGAAAGATGCAGCGCATACTAAAGTCAATATGACCCATTTAGTTTTCGGCAAAGATATGCCGATGATTAGCCAAAGACTAGATATAGAATCTGAGGGCAGTGCCAAAGCCAAGTAAAGAATCTGTCAGGCAGTGTAGAGACCAAGAGAGAAGTGGCTACAAAATCACAATAACGTGTTTATGTTGGCCCTCTGATATGACTGAACATCCCAAGATACTGAAGGAGAGTATTTGATATGATGCCATATATTGAATTATTATTGCAGATGGCCAATTGGTTTGAGGGTTTTTAAGGACAGGAGCACAGAGAGGCTGAGTGCTTTCAGGAGGTAATGGTGGGGTTGGAGTTTTGGCAGCTGAAAGTGCTGTGATTTGAGGGTTGCCAGGCTTTAGAAAGTTCCAAGATCTTGGAGATATTTAAGAACAAGATGGGTAGTAGAGGCATTGGAAGACCGCAACATGTGATACGCTACAGATCAGGAAGAACGTTGGAATAGATTAGTCTGTCCCATTACATTGGAGATAATCATGACTTTCAGATAAGCCATTCCAGTTCTGTGCCAGATGGAACGTCAATTAAAAACATTCTGGAAAGATAGATTTAAATTGAGATCACCATAATATGTACCCAGTGGCTTGGGGAAAGGGGAGGGGCAGAGGGGGGGGGGGGGAGATAAGGTAGCTAGGGGAAGGGTTGCACAGACACAGGGGTCAAGAATTCTACGAGGAGAGTGATGATGATGATGGCAGAATGAAGCCAAGGGGAACAGTAGAGTGATTGACTGTTCAATTGACCAACCAACACATGAGTGATTGAGAATGCAGTAGGAACTTTCTTTTGTAGTAAAATATTATTGCAACTCTTCCTGATTTTATCAATGATATGTTATCCAAAACTCAACGATAATATACCAACAAATTAAAGCATTAGTTCAAATGAATAAAATGACTGTTTAATGCCCTACCAATGGATAATTACAGTAAGCATAAAACATAAAATGATAAAAGGAGACATTTTAATAAAAATGCGACATAGGCATGAAATAAATAGGGCATCTTGTTGCCTATTATGACTTAAAGAATGAGAGATAAAGAAGGGAAGGATGGAAAGAAAGACTGAATTAGAGGAGATGAACATAAAGGTCATTCACAGAAACGGGGAATAAGCAAGGAATGATAAACAATATTGTACACAAGGTCATGTGATAGGACATTCGGCTCATCAAGTCTACTCCGTGTTTCAATCCTGGCTGATCTATCTCTCCCTCCTAAACCCATTCTCCTTCCTGAAGGAACATCCTCTAATTCTGAGGCTATGAACATTAATAGCCCATTATCTGTTATTTGCACTTGATCAGTTTATTTATTCATGTGTGTATATATTTATATAATGATATATGGACACACTGATCTGTTTTGCAGTCAATGCCTTCTATGTTCTGTTGTGCTGAAGCAAAGCAAGAATTTCATTGTCCTATCAGGGGCACATGACAATAAACTCACTTGAACTTGAACTTGAACTAGTCCTAGACTCTCCCCGAATTCCTCTCCACAAATTCTGATTGTTTACATCAATCAAAAACAGAATTGCATGCTGCACGTGAAGATGGTTGACATGGAACCAGTTTCACTTGTCTCCAAACAGCCATCATCAAATATCAGCTTGAATTTGTGGTGCCGGTTCTTTGCAGAGCGGTTTGGTGACTAACTTGGTTAGCCAACAAGTGCGACTGCAAATAGCAAATACAGGCAAGCACTCTTCTGCTGAGCATGTAATTGTTAATCCCCCAGAACTGATGCAGTAGTTCTTTTTATGAAGTTGTAAACTTGTTCCTCTGACCATAACTTAGTTTCAACTGATGCATGGGTCAATATTTTTCTTAGATTGTAAGCGTTATAATAATAGAATTTGTTCGCCAATTTTTGACAGTATCTGTTACTTGACGAAGAAATCTTTACTCTTGTTGATGGATTTAATTAACCAATGAAAGCAAATCCCACAGGAATTTCTTTCTGTTTTATAAATATTTTAAAAAAAATCAAAGCCTACAGTTTGAGCTATGTAACAAGATTCATATATTTTGAAAGCAGCTTCTCTGATCCTGGCCAAACTGCAAAAAACACAAAGCATTCCTGGTGAAGGTGGACACTTGGGACCCTTCTTCCCAAAGTAAAGTCCTGACCCAAAATGCCACCTATCCATGTCCTCCAATGACGCTGCCTGCCCCACTAAGTTACTCCAGCACTTTTGTGTTTTTTTGCTCAAGATTCCAGTATCTGCAATTCCTCGTGGCTACCTGGGTAAAGTGGCTTTGGTTACTTTCCTCTTCAGTTGACTTTTGTTACGTTGAGTCGAGCTTGGCATAATTCATGTCGAGGTTGAGAATTTCAGAAGCAAGAACCAAAAGAACTGCATATACTCGGCAGATCAGGCAGCAGAGAGAGTTGACATTTCAGGTCAATGATCCTTCAGAACAGTGAAATATAGAAGATAAGTGTGTTTAAAGCTGCAGAGAGGGAAGGGTTGGAGAGAACAATGGGAATGTCAGCAAGAGGAGAGACCAAAGTCCAAAGATATTGTCGTTGGTGCTGTACTCACAGTAAAAGAGATGACAATAGAATATTTTAACAACTGTCTGAAGATAGCCTGAACGCCATTGACAACGTGCTTCTTCCCGAGTTATGAGGATGCAATGTGGCTGGAATGAGAGGCAGACTTTGGTGGGAGACATCTTGTACATTGTCCTCCACTGACATTGAGGTGGGAGATTCAGGAGATGAATATGCCTTCATGCTGTCACCCTTCTTCCCCTCCCTGCCCTCTCTCCTCCAGCAGTTTGTCCCAAAAGGAACACCTGTCAATCAGTAGAAACAAAAAACTGCAGATGCTGGTTTATACCAAAGATAGACACAAAGTGCTGGAGTAACTCAGCGGGTCAGGCAGCATCTCTGGAGAAAAAGGATGGGTGACATTTTGGGTCAGGAACCTTCCTCAGCTACCTTGAATAAGGGTCCCGTACCGAAACGTCACCCATCCTTTTTCTTCAGAGAAGCTGCCTGACCCGTTGAGTTACTCCAGCACTTTGTGTCCACCTGTCAATCAGTGGTTTGTTGATTGGTGTGCATGGTGTGACTTATTGTGCAGGTTTACTTCCTGCTGCACACAGTTCTGCAGATGCGAAAGTACTTCATGTAATCAGGTCATCACGAGGTGAGTGACCACATGGCTGTGCTTTGTTGCAATGTGACCATTGACCAAAGAAAGCACTGATCGTTGATATTCTTGCGTTTAGGATCAGTCGACATTTCAAAATAATGCAACAGTCTCTGCTCCAATCCTTCAACTTCCAAATCCTTTCCTCCTGTTTTCTCCATTCTGTTTGCATTGGGGGAAGGTTGAGAAGTACACTGATATTGGTTCAGCTCCATCTCCTGCTGGTACTTGTGCTGATATTTGATTACATTGCTCTCTGACACAGACTCCATTTATTAATTAACAAAGCAGAAAGTCAACAGTATTTTAACTCCTCCTGCAAGCAGTGTAACCAACACGGGCTGTTATACAGAAGTGACATAAACATTATTGTTTTCCCTTCAGGATTTCTAGTACAGTAACATTGAGGAGATACAAGGAACTACAGATGCTGGTTAACAAAAAAAACACATAAATAGACAATAGACAATAGGTGCAGGAGTAGGCCATTCGGCCCTTTGAGCCAGCACCGCCATTCAATGTGATCATGGCTGATCATCCCCAATCAGTATCCCCGTTCCTACCTTCTCCCCATATCCCCTGACTCCGCTATCTTTAAGAGCCCTATCTAGCTCTCTCTTGAAAGTATCCAGAGAACCGGCCTCTACTGCCCTCTGAGGCAGAGAATTCCACAGACTCACAACTCTGTGAGAAAAAGTGTTTCCTCATTTCCGTTCTAAATGGCTTACCCCTTATTCTTAAACTGTAGCCCCTGGTTCTGGACTCCCCCAACATCGGGAACATTTTTTCTGCATCTAGCTTGTCCAGTCCTTTTATAATTTTATATGTTTCTATAAGATCCCCCTCATCCTTTTAAACTCCAGTGAATACAAGCCTAGTCTTTTCAATCTTTCCTCATATGACAGTCCCGCCATTCCAGGGATCATCTTGTGAACCTACGCTGCACTGCCTCAATCACAAGGATGTCCTTCCTCAAATTAGGAGACCAAAACTGTACGCAATACTCCACCTGTGGTCTTACCAGGGGCCACAGTCTTAGAGTAAAGGGGAGGCCATTTAAGACTGAGATGAGAAAAAACTTTTTCACCCAGTTGTGAATTTGTGGAATTCCCTGCCACAGATGGCAGTGGAGGCCAAATCACTGGATGGATTTAAGAGAGTTAGATAGAGCTCTAGGGGCTAGTGGAGTCAAGCGATATGGGGAGAGGGCAGGCACGGGTTATTGATTGGGGACAATCAACCATGATCACAATGAATGGCGGTGCTGGCTTGAAGGGCCGAATGGCCTCCTCCTGCACCTATTTTCTATGTTTCTATGTTTCTATGTAAATGTCTCCACCTGGGAACTCTTTAGGAATTTGTAAGTGGATAATGCTGGTTGAAGCTGCTGGCACTAACTGAAGCTGTAACTGTACATTTTAAAGAGAAAATATCCATCGCTTCTGACTGGCGATCAACGTCATTACAAAGCTTTAGGAAACTTGCTGAAAAATGGTTAAGGAGGCTCCTGGCTCCCCGCCCAACGCCAGTCGGCTTCACTGCAAAATCTCCTCAAGGTATGCTGACTTTGTTTCCCTCTCCCCTGACTCTCGGGCTGAAGAACGGTCTCGACCCGAAACGTCACCTATTACTTTTTGTCCACAGAGCTGCATGATCTGCTCAGTTACTCCAGCATTTTGAGTTTATCTTTGGTGTAAACCAGCATCTGCAGTTCTTTTCCTCCCCAGGCTTCCAGACATGGCTATGGATGCCTCAGTGTCTGAGGCCGAGAGAGGTCTGCATGGCCGAAGAAGCCATGGTGAAGCAGCAGCTGTGTGAGAAGACCACGCATCACGTTGGCACTTGGACTGAGCACCACAGGGCAAGGATGATTGTCAGCGCTGCAGAATGTTTGATAACCTCACATTCAAGCCCATGTGAAAAACAAGAACAAGGGTCCTCAACCTGAAACATTTCCTTGTTCTCCATGTTCTCTCTCCACACATGCTGCCTGACCAGGCGTATGTTGCCAGCAGTTTCTGTTTCATTTCAGAATTATATCATCTGCTTTTCTTTAAGTTTCATTTATAGTGAAAATACCTACTCATTTAGATACATAGAAAATAGGTGCAGGAGTAGGCCATTCGGACCTTCGAGCCTGCACCGCCATTCAATATGATCATGGCTGATCATCCAACTCAGTATCCCGTACCTGCCTTCTCTCCATACCCCCTGATCCCCTTAGCCACAAGGGCCACATCTAACTCCCTCTTAAATATAGCCAATCAACTGGCCTCAACTACCCTCTGTGGCAGAGAGTTCCAGAGATTCACCACTCTCTGTGTGAAAAAGTTTTTCCTCATCTCGGTCTTAAAGGATTTCCCCCTTATCCTTAAGCTGTGACCCCTTGTCCTGGACTTCCCCAACATCGGGAACAATCTTCCTGCATCTAGCCTGTCCAACCCCATAAGAATTTTGTACGTTTTTATAAGATCCCCTCTCAATCTCCTAAATTCTAGCGAGTATAAGCCAAGTCTATCCAGTCTTTCTTCATATGAAAGTCCTGACATCCCAGGAATCAGTCTGGTGAACCTTCTCTGCACTCCCTCTATGGCTATAATGTCCTTCCTCAGATTTGGAGACCAAAACTGTACGCACTACTCCAGGTGTGGTCTCACCAAGACCCTGTACAACTGCAGGAGAACCTCCCTGCTCCTATACTCAAATCCTTTTGCCATGAAAGCTAACATACCATTCGCTTTCTTCACTGCCTGCTGTACCTGCATGCCTACTTTCAATGACTGGTGTACCATGACACCCAGGTCTCGCTGCATCTCCCCATTTCCTAATCGGCCACCATTTAGATAATAGTCTGCTTTCCTGTTTTTGCCACCAAAGTGGATAACCTCACATTTATCCACATTATACTGCATCTGCCAAACATTTGCCCACTCACCCAGCCTATCCAAGTCACCTTGCAGTCTCCTAGCATCCTTCTCACAGCTAACACTGCCCCCCAGCTTAGTGTCATCCGCAAACTTGGGGATGTTGCCTTCAATTCCCTCATCCAGTTCATTAATATAAATTGTAAATAGCTGGTGTCCCAGCACTGAGCCTTGTGGTACCCCACTAGTCACTGCCTGCCATTGTGAAAAGGACCCGTTTACTCCTACTCTTTGCTTCCTGTTTGCCAGCCAGTTCTCTATCCACATCAATACTGAACCCCCAATACCATGTGCTTTAAGTTTGTATACTGATCTCTTATGTGGTACCTTGTCGAAAGCCTTCTGAAAGTCCAGATACAACACATCCACTGGTTCTCCCCTATCCACTCTACTAGTTACATCCTCGAAAAATTCTATAAGATTCGTCAGACACGATTTACCTTTCGTAAATCCATGCTGACTTTGTCCAATGATTTCACCACTTTCCAAATATGCTGCTATCCCATCTTTAATAACTGACTCTAGCAGTTTTCCCACTACCGATGTTAGACTAACTGGTCTGTAATTCCACGTTTTCTCTCTCCCTCCTTTCTTAAAAAGTGGGGTTACGTTTGCTACCCTCCAATCCTCAGGAACTACTCCAGAATCTAAAGAGTTTTGAAAAATTATCACTAATGCATCCACTATTTCTGGAGCTACTTCCTTAAGTACTCTGGGATGCAGCCTATCTGGCCCTGGTGATTTATCGGCCTTTAATCCATTCAATTTACCCAACACCACTTCCCGACTAACCTGGATTTCACTCAGTTCCTCCATCTCCTTTGACCCGCGGCCCCCTGCTATTTCCGGCAGATTATTTATGTCTTCCTTAGTGAAGACGGAACCAAAGTAGTCATTCAATTAGTCCGCCATATCCTTGTTCCCCATGATCAATTCACCTGTTTCTGACTGCAAGGGACCTACATTTGTTTTAACTAATCTCTTTCTCTTCACATATCTATAAAAGCTTTTGCAGTCAGTTTTTATGTTCCCTGCCAGTTTTCTTTCATAATCTATTTTCCCTTTCCGAATTAAGCCCTTTGTCCTCCTCTGCTGAATTTCTCCCAGTCCTCTGGTATGCTGCTTTTTCTGGCTAATTTGTACGCATCATCTTTTGCTTTGATACTATCCCTGATTTCCCTTGTTATCCACGGATGCACTACCTTCCCTGATTTATTCTTTTGCCAAACTGGGATGAACAATTTTTGTAGTTCATCCATGCAGTCTTTAAATGCCTTCCATTGCATATCCACCGTGAACCCTTTTAGAACTAATTGCCAGTCAATCTTGGCCAATTCACGTCTCATACCCTCAAAGTTACCTTTCTTTAAGTTCAGAACCGTTGTTTCTGAATTAACAATGTCACTCTCCATCCTAATGAAGAACTCAACCATATTATGGTCACTCTTGCCCAAGGGGGCACGCACAACAAGACTGCTAACTAACCCTTCCTCATTACTCAATACCCAGTCTAGAATAGCCTGCTCTCTCGTTGGTTCCTCTACATGTTGGTTTAGATAACTATCCCGCATACATTCCAAGAAGTCCTCTTCCTCAGCACCCCTGCCAATTTGATTCACCCAATCTATATGTAGATTGAAGTCACCCATTATAACTGTTTTGCCTTTGTTGCACGCATTTCTAATTTCCTGTTTGATGCCATCCCCAACTTCACTACTACTGCTAGGTGGCCTGTACACAACACCCACCAGCGTTTTCTGCCCCTTAGTGTTTCGCAGCTCTACCCATAGCGATTCCACATCCTCCAAGCTAATGTCCTTCCTTTCCACTGCGTTAATCTCCTCTCTAACCAGCAACGCTACCCCACCTCCTTTTCCTTTCTGTCTATCCCTCCTGAATATTGAATATCCCTGGATGTTCAGCTCCCAGCCTTGGTCACCCTGGAGCCATGTCTCCGTGATCCCAACTATATCATAATCATTAATTGCTATCTGCACGTTCAACTCATCCACCTTATTACGAATGCTCCTTGCATCGAGACACAAAGCCTTCAGGCTTGTTTTTACAACACTCTTACCCCTTATACAATTATGTTGAAAAGTGGCCCTTTTTGATTTTTGCCCTGGATTTGTCTGCCTGTCACTTTTACTTTTCACCTTGCTACCTATTGCTTCCGCCCGCATTTTACACCCCTCTGTTTCTCTGCTCACCCATTTAAGAACCCCACCACCTCTTATTCTCTGTTTATTATTGTTTTCTTCTTCCCCCCCTACATGTTGGGTCTGAGTGCTTTCCTTCTCTGCCTCCTGCCTCACACACTGTCTAATAGCATTCTCTATTTGAGTCCCTCCCCCCAACCATTCTAGTTTAAAGTCTCCCCAGTAGCCTTTGCAGATCTCCCCGCCAGGATATCGGTCCCCCTCAGGTTCAAGTGCAACTTGACGACTGATGACAGCAACCCTGGGCTCGAAACCTCCACCGAACCAAACATTCCCATCACTCAACCGGCAACAATTACTAACAGTCCCGATTCATACCTAATAGTCAATCAGCCCACCACACCCTTGCATTTTAATCTAAATTCTCACGGCCACAATTCACAGCTTCAACACATTCTCAGCCACATCACCCACAAACACAGAGCAAGACTTACTGACATACTTCCAATAGTTGACATGTTCACAAATACCACAGCTACATTTCAATAGAAATATCTGCAAGCTGCAATTCTGCAAAATAGTTTAAAAATCATGCAGGGACTCGGACAACTGATGATAACAAAATCAAATGATAGTTCAAACCTGCAATCATAATATATTCATACTGAATTGTAGCCAGTTTGAGTAAAATCATGCTTAATATCATTTTAATTAATCCTCATCAACAACTAGAGAGACAGCTTCTTCCCCTCTATTATTAAGCTTCTGAACAGTCCTTCCACACGCTAGGTAGGGTATTGTCGGATTCACCTCTACCCATTTGTAGACATGGGACTTTGTCTGTAGAACCGGCGCGCTACAATGCTGAGAACTATATTCTGCACTCGCTATCTTTCCCTTTGTATTTGAGTTGATGTGTAATATTGTATTGATGTGTAGTATTATCTAGTCTAATTGAATAGCTTGCAAAACAAAGCTTTTCACTGTATCTCAGTGTACACAAGCAATAATAAACCTCAACATAAATAATGGTTTACTGACTGATGGACGTGGCAACCAAGCAGGGAGCAGATACCCAAACCGTTAAATATGGTACATTGATGGATTTTTGTTTACTGGGAACTGTTCCGCTCTGTCTCCTGAATGCAATGTGATATATACAGAGTACACATTCCCTGCCAGAGCTGATAAACAGAAGCCACATTAAGACACGATGTCACTTAAAATGAAATGGATTCAGATAGAGTGAAAGACCCAGTAAATGGGGGAAATGCAACTAAAACACTGAAAATAATTATAATTATATATAAAAAACTGGAACGTGATTCCCGGAATGGTGTACATTTGCATAAGAAAAAGGAAAATAATGATAGTTGATGGTTGAAAATGAGGTGGAAAGATCTAGTGGGAATTTGAGCAAGTAGACTGGAGACATTGTGACACGGCCTTTAAAACTCTAAAAGTGCTTCTCACAGTCTTATAGGACACAGATCTTCCAATATTTGTCACGTCTTACCATATTTACATATAAAACTTGATGGTAAAATGAAGGGAAGGAAAACCTCTCTTAAATAAATAACTTATGGCACCAAACTTCCTATCCAACACAAAGGGAAGTACTGACAAGGTTTCTACCATATATATACCAAAATATTTTCAGAAGCACTGTGTGGATTTGGAAACAGAATCATAAAGGCCAATGGAGCACAGACTAATAGTTGTATTTTAAATATATACAAAATATATTTTTTATTGGTAGATGGCATCAATGCGGAATTCATTTGACAAATATATTTTCTTCTTCAAACGAAGGAAGACATCAGAGTATCCAAAAGATAAACATACATCTCTAATCCACTATACTGTAAACTTGAAGTGTTTGGTTTCCACTAACAGTTTCCCCAGCACACCACATCTCTGGAGAATGTTTACAGGAATCTGCTGAAAGAATCAAGTGGCTGTTCAGGACAACGCTAAAGTTGAAAATCCAGCAGCACACTTTTATAATATAATAGTTAATGCAATTAAATTCATAATAAAAGCATTAGTTTCTCTGTCACTCCATCCATTCTGGAAAGCTCAACTTCATGGTTTTATTCTTTCATCTAATCAATCAATGCTCATTAACAGGAGAGAAGGAATGGGTGAAACGTCGAAATGGTCAAGACCCTTCTTCAAACCCTAACCAGTCTGTAGAAGGGTCTCGACCCGAAACGTCACCCATTCCTTCTTTCCGGAGATGCTGCCTGTCCCGCTGAGTTAAGGGCCTGTTCCACTTGGGCGTCATTTGCGCGACAGGCCGGCAGTGACTGACACGCGACAGTCGCGCGAAAATCGTCTAGCAGTACGACAGTGGCGCGCTTTGCTCTTGAGGGCTCTGCTTGTTTTGGGAGCCGTTGCCATGTCGTTCGTACTGTACTGTTATTTTAGTCTGATCTCCATGGCAAGGATTTTCCCAGTGAAAATTTTTCAAAACTCGGCGCGCTTTATACCTGCGTGATCACGTGGTGCGGCGCGCAAATGGCGCGCCGACCCATGGTTACGGACGTTGACGCACGGTGACGCATAATAAATTAGCATAGGCAATGTTCATGCATCACCGTGCGTAACCATGCGTCACCACGCGCTGCATCAGTACATCAGCGTGCGCAAGGGATACGTCACGCAGGTGGCGCGCGAGGATTTTGAACATTCCAAAATCCTGGGGCGATAGGGAAGCACCACACGCTACCGTGCGTCACTGCATACGCCACCCCGCCTCACCCCGCGTGCGTCAACCAATTTTTAGGATGTCGCGCAAATGACGCCCAAGTGGGACAGGCCCTTTACTCCGACTTTTTGTGTCTATCTTCGGTTTAAACCAGCATCTGCAGTTACCTATTACACAAGCTCATTAACAAGCATGTACAAACATTTATAAAATCATGAAGGAATAGATAGAATGCACAGAGACTTTTATCCATAGTAGGGGTATCAAGGACCAGAGAACATGTGTTTTTTTTTAAAGTTTAGTTTATTTTATTGTCACGTGTACTGATGTACAGTGAAAAGCTTTTGTTGCATGCCAACCAGATAGGTTTAGGTGAGAGGGGAAAGATGTTATTTGGAACCTGAGGGGGCAACTTTTTCATAGAAGGTGGTTCATGGGGTGAGGGGAACATTAACAAAGATGATTAATGAAGGCCAAGAGCAGAAAGTATGGAATTGCATGTGGGTTGTTTTCAAGTTGATAAACTATTACCAGTGCGGTGCCACAGGGATCAATGCTGTGATATAAACACTAATTATATTAATGACTTGTGTGAAACCAGGTTTGGAAAGTAAGAATACAACATCTCTGCTAAGTCGATATGAAGCAAGTGAGCAAACAAATCACAGAGTGTAGGATATCACAGAGCATAATATCAAGTCATTCATTTGGTTGCAAGAATGGAATGCTTTTTAAATAATGGGCAATTAGTAAAAGATATAGAAGTGTGAAAACACACACCTCCAGATTCGGGGACAGTTTCTTCACAGCGGTTATCAGGCAACTGAACTATCCTGCTGCAACCAGAGATCATACATAGAAACATAGAAAATAGGTGCCGGAGGAGGCCATTCGGCCCTTCGAGCCAGCACCGCCATTCATTGCGATCATGGCTGATTGGTCCTGAACTACTATCTATCTCATCGGGACCCTCAGACTATCTTTGATCAGACTTTACTGGCTTTACCTTGCACTAACATGATTCCCTTATCATGTAAATGGCTCAATTGTGGTCATGTAGTCTTTTCACTGGCTGGTTAGCATGCAACAAAGGCTTTTAACTGTACCTTGGTACACGTGACAATAAACTGAACTATAAAGACACAAAGTGCTGGAGTAACTCAGCGGGTCAGGCAGCCTCTCTGGAGAATGTGGACAGGTGATGTTTTGAGTTGAGACCCTTCTTCATAGAGATTTTTCCAGACACGCTGCCTGACCCGCTGAGTTACTCCAGCACTTTGTGTCTTTTTTTGTAACCGGCATCAGCAGTTCCATATTTCTATATGTTTTGGCAACTAGTAAATGTGTTCTTCAAAGGGATTTTTGGGTGTTGGTTTCTATAGTGGCAGGAATGGAAATAGGCAAGTTAATCAAGTTATTGGGAAGCCAAATAGTTTGTTGGTCTTAATTGAAACTAGTTTGGTGTACAGATGTTAAAACAAAAAAATGCTGCGATTTTACAGAACTTCACCGAGACTTAATTTCCAGTACGGAATGGACATTTGCTCTCCATAACTAGAGAAAAATATACTTGTCGAACTCGCTGCAGAGTGAATTGAATAGATTTGGCTCTGGGGACGAGGTTGGATTGGGAGGAGAAATTGAGTAAGATTGTCCTTTATCCTGCGGTACCATCGGAGGTTTGCATTTCCTCACTTTTTTTATGGATGACCCAAAATGTAATCATTAATGTGGCATTAGAATGCACCCGTCTGAAAATGGGAATGTCAATCAACAGCATCATGGTCCCATTATTTGTTGGAGTTCCCTATTTTGGGATCATGGATTTTATATCTTCAGTATGCCACGAACTGTTGCACAGATTTTTTAAAAGACTTATAAAAATCAGTATCTCGTGTATACGAGATCGCTGCGCCAGGCTCTCAGTTTCATCAACTATGGAAAGTATAATAACATCAAATGTTGCTCAGCAGGTTTGACATTGATCTTTGGAATTTGGATTATTAACATCAATGGTTGCTGTGGTCTTTAATTATGAAGTGAAAACATTTATAGCACAATGATTCGAGTTGTCAGGCAAAGTATGAGTTTGGATGTGACTTGCTTTGTTCAATGCTAACCCTGTAACAGCATAATTCTGGGGTGAGGTGAGTGGGCATTTGTGCATTGGCTTTGCAAACCCAGATGTAAAGCCACAACTTCCAACAGCAACGTCCACATGGTGGTGATTCTGTGGAATTCTTTGCCACACAAGGCTGTGGAGGTCAAGTCAGTGGATATTTTTATGGCAGTGATAGAGAGATTCTTGATTAGTGCTGGTGTCAGAGGTTATGGGGAGAAGGCAGGAGAATGGGGTTAATAGGGAGTGATAGATCAGAACTGATTGAATGGCCTAATTCTACTATCACTTATGACTTATGACATAAAACAAAGCTATATAATTACAGTATGTGCCACAGTCTGTATAGCTCGTGGTACTTACACATTGATGTGTTTATTTATAGAAAATAGCTTGGGTGTAACCTCAATTACTCATGGTTCTTGGGTAAACTATTGTTGTTAAAGTTGTGTTATGGCTTTAGGTGGAACCTGCATTGACTGTAATTGCCTAGTAACGATGTGTACCTTAATTATTTCTGATTGTGGTTATATGGAAGATATAAAAGTACCTAAATATTTGTTTTTCTTGGCTAAACCCTACAATTAGTAAATGCTACAAAGTCACTTGTTACAATGAGTGTCAAGGGATTGCGTAGTATTTTTTAAAATAATTCTAATGATATGGCTATTACTAAAGGCCCTGTCCCACTTTCCCGAGTTACTCACGAACTCCCGAGTTTTCCCCTTGATTCGAACTCGGGGAATGTCGGTAGCGAGCTCGTAGGAGTCCGTAGATGTTTCGTAGTGGTTCGTAAAGCCAGCCGTAGGATCTCGGGGCATCGGGTAAGTCGGGACGTTTTTTCAAAGTGTTGAAAAATGTCCACGAGTTTAAAAAAAATAGCCCCGAGTACCTACGAATGGCTATTACCATAATTATCCGAGTTTGAATCAAGGGGATAACTCAGGAGAGTTTATGAGTAACTTGGGAAAGTGGGACAGGGCCTTAGGAAGGACAACATTTATTGGACATGCTGATTTTCCCCTTGAGAAGTTGAAGGTGAGATATTATGTTGAAGCTCTGCTGTCCATTGGCTTAGCAGCGATAAAGGAACAGTTAACGTTCAAGTTGGATGGTGGATGACGGAGAAAGTTTTGTTGGTGGTGGTGATTCTGCTCCCTTCCTGATGGTTGCAGCTTGGGGAAATGCCATCAAAGAAGACGTAAGCCTATTCCAGATATAAAATACACAGCTCTGTAGAAAATGCTTGGAAAAGGATGGTTCAGGTGGTGGGTTGGTGCCAGCGAGGCAGACCTGAGCATGTTTCATTCTCACCAGTGGAGACTGTGCCCCCAATCCTACATGCTCAATTGGGCATCTTAGTTCTTCTTTGAGGTCCACTCAACTCTAATCTTGTTTGAATAAGGTTAGAACCAAATGAATTCTGACAGGTAGCAAACAGGGTTTCAGAACAGACGTTGACTGGTTTCATTTGACAAGACTGTGACAATCCTTATATCTCTTTCCTGTAGTTTGAGAATAGGCTGATAGTAATATTGGCAGGGTTAGATTTGTCCAGCAGCTTCTGCATAGTATCTGTTTAATGCACTGTTTTGGATTCTGTATATTCTAACAAGCACCACTGGTACACCACTAAACCCCAGGCAATGTTGGGACATGTAGACTTGACTGGTTGATGGATTCAGTTCTTTCCTTAAATCAGAGCAAATTGTCTTCTTAAATTTCATTTTCAGGGCCTGAGCATTGCTTGCAAGGCCAGCATTTATTTTCTATCCCTGATCGCTCAATAAGATGATGATAAAATGCCGCCTTGAAAGACTGGCATCCTTCTTATCTTGGTATTCTCACACGGCTGTGAGGTAGGGAGTTCCAGGACATAAACCAGATGACCAGTTGGAAGAAGGGTCTCAACCCGAAACTTCACCCATTCCTTCTCTCCAGAGTTACTCCAGCATTTTGTGTCGACCAGATGACTATGACAGATAAGCCAAGTCAGGCCTATGTGCATTGTGCCTTTTTCCTTTTTTCCTTTCTTCTCCCCACCCCCTATCAGTCTGAAGAAGGGTTTCGGCCCAAAACGTTACCTATTTCCTTCGCTCCATAGATGCTGCTGCACCCGCTGAGTTTCTCCAGCATTTTTGTGTACCAGGCCTATGTGCAACTTGGCTGAGTGCTGGTGAGCAGACCTGTTTCTATTTCCAGCCTGGGAAAAAGGTTCTGACTGTTTAACCTGTCTCTTAATTTTATATACTTCTATTTGCTACCCCCTCAATATCCAATACTACAGAGAAAAAATTCCAAGTTTGTGTCACCGTTCCTGGAAGCTAATGCCCCCTAGAACAGGCAGAATTTTGGTAAACCTCTTCTGCACCATCTCCAAGTGCCCACAGCCTTCCTGTAATGTATGGTAATCCTCCAAATGCTGTCTAAGCAAAGTCCTATAAAGCAGCAACAAGCCTGCCTCCCATGACACTCAAACTCAGTGAAGGCAAGCATACCATACACCTTCTTTATAACTCTATCTACTTGTGTTCCACCCATCTATAATCACATCTAAGAATTGAAAAAAATTTGAAAACAGATTTAACAGAGAGCAACAATTTCCAGCTCAATTTGGCTGGCCATTTCACATACCCTTTGCAACGCAGTCCAATTTCCACATTGGGGATGCTCAGCATGCATGCGGGCTACTGCAAGCAAACCCGGACCACATTCCTCTGGCAGTGCCCATTTGTGGATGTTCTCAGGACAAAATGGTCTTACAGACCATGGTTCTGCTCCACATAAAGTTAAATACTCACCAAAACATTTGGGCTTCTAGTTAGTTTAGTTTATTGTCACATGTACCGAGATAGAGTGAAAAGCTTTTGTCGCATGCTATCCAGTCAGCGGAAAGACTATAGATAATTACAATCAAGCCATTTACAGTGTACAGATACATGATAAGGAAATAACGTTTAGTGCAAGGTAAAGTCAGCAAAGTCTGATCAAAGATAGTCTGAGGGTCACCAAGATAGTAGATCAGGACTGCTCTCTAGTTGTGGTGGATGATTCAGATGCCTGGTAACAGCTGGGAAGAAACTGTCCCCGAATCTGGAGGAGACAAAAGGAGATTTCGCAGTGGAGTAGACGAATGGTCTGAAGAAGGGTCTCGACCCGAAACGTCATCTATTCCTTCGCTCCATAGATGCTGCCTCATCCACTGAGTTTCTCCAGCATTTTTGTCTACCTCTGAATCTGGAGGTGTGTGTTTTCATACTTCTCTACCTTTTGCCTGATGGGAGAGGGGAGAAGAGGGAGTGGCCAGGATGCGACTCGTCCTTGATTATGCTGCTGGCCTTGCTGAGGCAGCGTGAGGTATAAATGGAGTCAATGGAAGGGAGGTTGGTTTGTGTGATGGTCTGGACTGCGTCCACAATTCACTCCATCCCCTCTTTGCTCTGATCCCTGTGATCCTCACTAACCTTCCCACGGCCTGCTGCACCCCACTCATGTCAGTTGTACAACCTGTGGCTCAGTCCATCCCAATGCCTCCTCCCTGCTACAGGGAGTCCTGTAAAGCATCCCTTGCCCCTGCTCATCTCCTGTGCTGCTCTCTGGCATGGTGAGTGGAGTATCAGGCAGCTCAATTTCAAGAGACTCCTGGCTGTAAGTACAATTGCTCTCGTAATGTCCTGAGAATGCAATGAGACATAACAAATATGTATTCAGAGGTAGTGGTTTATTTACAAGACAACACACTAACTATTTATATGCTAAGAATGTAAGACTTTCCGTAAACTGAATGTTCTGGACTGCTTATGAAAGTGGGCAAGGCAGCATTATCCTGCTGGGAACAGACGATAAACAAATCCTCGCACAGCTACCGAGGCAACAGTGCGTTCCACATTTAAACATAAACCACACTCTGCTTCCAATCTATTTAAGCAGTAGTAAAATACAAGTAACATATCAATTGATACTTTAATCTGGAGTCTTCCTGATCTCCTTATAGGACTAGTTATTGGATCAAACCCAGACATTTCAAAACTAGGTTTGAAGACAGAGAATATTCAGCTACTCTGTCAGACTGGCTGGGCAAGTGTAAAGTTCCTGAAGTCTGCACTGGGTCCAATCAGACATTACCTCTTGATACATCTAGACGTGGTTCATCTGTAGATAATCTCAATCATACTTTGCGTCTACAATGTAGCTTCTATCTGCCCTTGATTCATAAGAAGCTCACCTGACTAGGTTTCCTGTTCGTTTTATGAACTGTGTGATGTACGGCTGACCTTGCTGCAGTGTCCTGTCTTATTAGCCAACAATGAAATTAGTGATAGACACAAAATGCTGGAGTCACTCAGCGGGACAGGTAGCATCTCTGGAGAGAAGGAATGGGTGACATTTCAGGTCGAGACCCTTCTTCAGACTGTGAGTCAGGCGAGGGGGAGTCTAGAGATATGGAGGGGCAAGGTGTGAAAACAACAGATCAAAGCAGACTGTTCTGTGTTATATGTTCTATACTTCCTCTATTATTTTCTGAGCATATTGTCATCATTATCATTCCCAATCATGACTGAATCTATTGTTCCTAGATAACCAGGAACCATGAAATTCCCCTCACTCCCTCAACACTTGCATCAGGGTATATGGTTGCAATATTATACTTGCACTAATGCACTAGTTAGGAATAAGCCATCACTGACATTAATGAACGTGAAGAGAAGTTCGCTGCAGATGTATTTTAGTTTATACTCTGTGTCAATCCTGCTTTATTGCCAGGAACATATATAAAAGGTAGAGCTCAAGCTACCGCTTAACTGCAGTACATATAGTAGCAATGTTACAAAATTTTGAGATTAAAAAAATAAAGTCTGCAATTTATCCCATCAGATAAAGCATAAAAAGAAGTTTAATTTGACACCTAATTCACTTTCATATCTTCAGTATTAAAAAGTTATGGCCATTTTCATACTCGGAAATTAGCATCTTGTTCCCTATTGCTTTTCCATTGACTTAACACAAAAGCTGTGATCGTGAACAGTCAAAAGCCCATAACTTTCTTAAAAATTAAGAGAACTGAAAGAAATTTTCAGTTATTATAGATTGAAGCATTCTGAAACAGATATGAAACAATCTTACTTAGAAGACATGAAATTAAAGCATATAATTAGTTAACCTAATTGTAGCTAATTACAAAATTCAATTACTAGATCTAAACATCTATCAATTTCTTAAGAATAGATTAACATTTTTAAATAGCCTAATTGTCCAAATAACATTCACACAAGAATTCACAATATAACATAATTTTTAAATCTCATTATTTACAGGCCAAATGGAAGGAATTGAATGTTTAATACCTGTAAATTAATGGGCATTTAAATCAAGAAAAAATGTGAATTAAAGGCTACTTAAGAAGCACTTTTATACATTAAAATAAACCACTTTTGTTTACCTGTCCCGTACGTGAAATCCGTTCCCGTTATCGGCGTTGACGGCTTCAGGAGCTGATTTTAAAATGACTCCAGCGCTGACATTGTCGATTTAATAAAAATAAAAAATTCACAAAACGCTCCTAGGAACGATTTTTCAGCAAACGCTTGTACTCCAACGAAATATAATACAGGACAAGGTAGGAGAAACCCGCATTTTAACCCCGCCCCACCCTTAAAGGCGCCAAAATCGCGCACTCGGCCAGTGACAGAATTACAGCGCCACTGAAGATAAGTATTGTAACATACCTACATATAGTTTCATCTCCACATTACTGTTGATAGAAAAAAATCTAAAGCAACATATCACACATTATAAACTATTCATTTCCTTGCATGAAGACTTGTTTTTTGCCAAAATAAATCCTGTTTTTGAGTTAATCTATTGCTTCAATCCCTGTATCCAATAGTGAATATTACACAAAGGCTACAGAGCTGATCTGAATACCTGATGAATTTTGTGTATTATGCACCATCACCATCTGTATAAAATTGCTTTGCCAATTTTGGTTTGCAAATACCTGTAGTAATATCACACATTTTATTTGTAAAAATATTGCACCTCTAAAAATGATGTGTTGCACGTAATTCCCCGTAGATCTCCGAGCTGACTGAGGCTTCCAAAGCAACTTGTTGTGATGCCTGTTGTTTTGATTGGTCTGGTCACTTAAAGTAACATGGGTGTGATGGAAAGACAATTCGAGAAGGTTTCTGCTTATGTTTTTAAAAAAAGGCTCTTCACTGTATCTCGGAACACATGACAATGTTTTTTGTTAAAGTAAAGCACTTATTGAAAGTTTTAGGATACTAACTCATCCTTTGAATGTAGGTGTTTGAGAGAAGATCTCAGCTAATTGTAGTGAGCCACTTGAAAAGGGAACTGTTGATGCTTTCAAAGTGAAAAGCAAACAAATAGATTCTTAATAACAAAAGATAGACACAAATAGCTGGAGTAACTCAGCGGGACAGGCAGCATCTCTGGAGAGAAGGAATGGGTGACGTTTCGGGTTGAGACCCTTCTTCAGGTCTGAAGAAGTCTCGACCTGAAACGTCACCCATTCCTTCTCCAGAGATGCTGCCTGTCCCGCTGAGTTACTCCAGCATTTTGTGTCTATCTTTGGTTTAAATCAGCATCTGCAGTTCCTTCCTACACAGGTTCTTCATAACACCTGAAAGGTACGAGCAGTTTCAGTCTGAGCAAAGGAGCAAGAACATTCCAACCAATTTCAGGGGGTTCAGAACCAAGTTTAGTTTGAAACGGATTTGTTCAGGAATGGGATTGCTGGTGGCTTCATGTTGTAGTAGAGATTGGGAAGGATTGTGGCAGATTTGAGGTGTGCCTTGAAATGATCCAGTTCCTAGTGTGGCTGTCTGTCAAGACTAACTGTCTCCATGTAGACAATTAGTACTCTGCCACTCCAGTTATATCTCTGTCTGTAACCACACAAAACTCCTAAATTACACTCTGGAGGAGGCAGGTTGGCTGCACGATGCAGCTTATTAAATGCAACACAGATATTTCTGATGTAAAACTTGCACTTTGTTTGCCAACAACAGTACAGCATTCAGTGATTTAATCAAATTTAAATCTCCTGTTGGAAGTCAGAAGAGTCAGGCAAAGAATTGCATTCTTTATTTTAAAGATAATTGTAAATTGTGAGTGAAGTGTCTCGCCCTGTGAAGACATGTCATTGTAGAGGAAGAAGCCAGGGCGATTCATTGCTGTGCTGGCAGCTTATTACATTCATGCTGCCTGCTGTTTTATTGCCTCATGTCTCCGGGTGCGACTCTGACTCAGCTGAAGGCGACAACCAAGTAAACCATGCAGGCCGATTCAGAGAAGGGATTCTGGATTTCCACCCCCTCCCAAAAAGGCAGTTAAAACCGACTTTCAGCTAATAGCAATGATCATAAGGCACCGTACTACTCCTAAACATTCCTACCCGACTTTAACTGTGGAGAAGAGGAATTATGCAGACCATGGCATATCTTGTTGATAGGTCTGTGGTTTTATCACGTCCAATCTACTGGTGAAGGCCATATTCATCCTGAAGGAGTTCTCCTCTCCATCTTTTATCAGCCTTCAATGTAAATATCTGGGAATTGTTACCCTGTGGCTCCATATTATCATTGTATAGAAATTAACAGGTCACACTCCTACTGTTTGCAGGGTTGTCAGTAAAATGGAAGTTGTCATGTGGCTTATGCCTGATTTTTTAGATTACCAATTAATAGCAGAAGGGAAGATGCAAATGCCAAGTGCTGGAGTTGATAGGTGAGGATAGGTGATGAACAGGGATGAACAGGGATGAGGTGATGTTTCAGTTTATTTACATGTTGTTGAATTGATTTAATTTAGATAAATGTTTTAAACTAAGTTTTGATTTAATTATGCTTCAATGTTGTGAATCTTAGTGCATCATGGTGGCGCAGGTAGTACAGCTTGCTGCCTCACAGCTCCAGCAGTCTGGGTTCAATCCCAGTCTTGGGCACTGCCTATGTGGAGTTTGCATGTTCGCCCTGTGAGTGGGGTTTCCCCTAGATGTTGGGGTTTCCTCACACATACCAAAGACGTGTAGGTCGGTAAGTAAATCTGCTGTAACTTACCCCGGCTATGTAGTGAGTGGTAGAATTTGTGCAGAGTAGGAGGAAATAAGGGCAGAATGAAATGGAATTAGTTTAGAATCTAGCCCTTGCTGTCCCCTCCCCTTCATCAGCCCTCTGGTTGTCTCCTCCCCTCCCCCAGCCCTCGGGCTCCTCCTCCGCCTTTTTTCCTTTCTTCTCCTCACCCCCTATCAGTCTGAAGAAGGGTTTCGGCCCGAAACGTTGCCTGTTTCCTTCGCTCCATAGATGCTGCTGCACCCGCTGAGTTTCTCCAGCATTTTTGTGTACCTTAGTTTAGAATCAGTGTAAATGGCAGGTTGGTGGTCATCGGGGACATGGTGAGTTGTAGGGCCTGTTTCCGTGCTGCATCTCTCTGTGACTAGTTGAAGCAGCATTCATAGTTATTGACTGCTGGCTGTGCCGAGGTATGGCTTGGCTCACTGGCAAGGTTTTTTTCTTATGTGCCTATGTTGCACTTGAACCCGAGGGGGACCAATATCCTGGCGGGGAGATTTGCACAGGCTACTGGGGAGACTTTAAACTAGAACGGTTGGGGGGAGGGACACAAATTGAGAAAGCTAGTAGACAGTGTGTGAGGCAGGAGGCAGAGAAGGGAAGCACTCAGACCCAACATGTAGGGGGGAAAGAAGAAACAAATAATAAACAGAGAATAAGAGGTGGTGGGTTTCTTAAATGTGTGAGCAGAGAGACAGAGGGGTGTAAAATGAGGGTAGAAGCAATAGGTAGCAAGGTGAAAAGTAAAAGTGGCAGGCAGACAAATCCAGGGCAAAAATCAAAAAGGGCCACTTTTCAACATAATTGTATAAGGGGTAAGAGCGTTGTAAAATCAAGCCTGAAGGCTTTGTGTCTCAATGCAAGGAGCATTCGTAATAAGGTGGATGAGTTGAATGTGCAGATAGCTATTAATGATTATGATATAGTTGGGATCACGGAGACATGGCTCCAGGGTGACCAAGGCTGGGAGCTGAACATCAATATTCAGGAGGGATAGACAGAAAGGAAAAGGAGGTGGGGTAGCATTGCTGGTTAGAGAGGAGATTAACGCAATAGAAAGGAAGGACATTAGCTTGGAGGATGTGGAATCGATATGGGTAGAGCTGCGAAACACTAAAGGGCAGAAAATGCTAGTGGGTGTTGTGTACAGGCCACCTAACAGTAGTAGTGGAGTTGGGGATGGCATCAAACAGGAAATTAGAAATGCGTGCAACAAAGGAAAAACAGTTATAATGGGTGACTTCAATCTACATATAGATTGGGTGAATCAAATTGGCAGGGGTGCTGAGGAAGAGGATTTCTTGGAATGTATGCGGGATAGTTTTCTAAACCAACATGTAGAGGAACCAACGAGAGAGCAGGCTATTCTAGACTGGGTATTGAGTAATGAGGAAGGGTTAGTTAGCAGTCTTGTTGTGCGTGCCCCCTTGGGCAAGAGTGACCATAATATGGTTGAGTTCTTCATTAGGATGGAGAGTGACATTGTTAATTCAGAAACAAGGGTCTTGAACTTAAAGAAAGGTAACTTTGAGGGTATGAGACGTGAATTGGCCAAGAAAGACTGGCAATTGATTCTTAAAGGGTTGACGGTGGATATGCAATGGAAGGCATTTAAAGACTGCATGGATGAACTACAACAATTGTTCATCCCAGTTTGTCAAAAGAATAAATCAGGGAAGGTAGTGCATCCGTGGATAACAAGGGAAATCAGGGATAGTATCAAAACAAAAGTTGAAGCGTACAAAGTAGCCAGAAAAAGCAGCCTACCAGAGGACTGGGAGAAATTCAGAGTCCAGCAGAGGAGAACAAAGGGCTTAATTAGGAAAGGGAAAATAGATTATGAAAGAAAACTGGCAGGGAACATAAAAACTGACTGCAAAAGTTTTTATACATATATGACGAGAAAAAGATTAGTTAAAACAAATGTAGGTCCCTTGCAGTCAGAAACAGGTGAATTGATCATGGGGAACAAGGACATGGCAGACCAATTGAATAACTACTTTGGTTCTGTCTTCACTAAGGAAGACATAAATAGTCTGCCGGAAATAGTAGGGGACCGGGGGTCAAATGAGATGGAGGAACTGAGTGAAATCCAGGTTAGCCGGGAAGTGGTGTTAGGTAAATTGAATGGATTAAAGGCCGATAAATCCCCAGGGCCAGATGGGCTGCATCCCAGAGTACTTAAGGAAGTAGCCCCAGAAATAGTGGATGCATTAGTGATAATTTTTCAAAACTCTTTAGATTCTGGAGTAGTTCCTGAGGATTGGAGGGTAGCTAATGTAACCCCACTTTTTAAAAAGGGAGGGAGAGAGAAAACGTGGAATTACAGACCAGTTAGTCTAACATCGGTAGTGGGGAAACTGCTAGAGTCAGTTCTTAAAGATGGGATAGCAGCACATTTAGAAAGTGGTGAAATCATTGGACAAAGTCAGCATGGATTTAAAAAACGTAAATCATGTCTGACGAATCTTATAGAATTTTATCGAGGATGTAACTAGTAGAGTGGATAAGGGAGAACCAGTGGATGTGTTATATCTGGACTTTCAGAAGGCTTTCGACAAGGTCCCACATAAGAGATTAGTATTCAAACTTAAAGCATACGGTATTGGGGGTTCAGTATTGATGTGGCTAGAGAACTGGCTGGCAAAGAGTAGGAGTAAACGGGTCCTTTTCAGAATGGCAGGCAGTGACTAGTGGGGTACCGCAAGGCTCAGTGCTGGGACCCCAGCTATTTGCAATATATATTAATGATTTGGACGAGGGAATTGAATGCAACATCTCCAAGTTTGCAGATGACACAAAGCTGGGGGGCAGTGTTAGCTGTGAGGAGGATGCTAGGAGGCTGCAAGGTGACTTGGATAGGCTGGGTGAGTGGGCAAATGTATGGCAGATGCAGTATATTGTGGATAAATGTGAGGTTATCCACTTTGGTGGCAAAAACAGGAAAGTAGACTATTATCTGAATGGTGGCCAATTAGGAAAAGGGGAGATGCAACGAGACCAGGGTGTCATGGTACACCAGTCATTGAAAGTAGACATGCAGGTGTTGCAGGCAGTGAAGAAAGCGAATGGTATGTTAGCATTCATAGCAAAAGGATTTGAGTATAGGAGCAGGGAGGTTCTACTGCAGTTGTACAGGGTCTTGGTGAGACCACACCTGGAGTATTGCGTACAGTTTTGGTCACCAAATCTGAGGAAAGACATTCTTGCCATAGAGGGAGTACAGAGAAGGTTCACCAGACTGATTCCTGGGATGTCCGGACTTTCATATGAAGAAAGACTGGATAGACTTGGCTTGTACTCGCTAGAATTTAGAAGATTGAGGGGGGATCTTATAGAACTTACAAAATTCTTAAGCGGTTGGACAGGCTAGATGCAGGAAGATTGTTCCCAATGTTGGGGAAGTCCAGGACAAGGGGTCACAGTTTAAGGATAAGGGGGAAATCTTTTAGGACCGAGATGAGAAAAACATTTTTCACACAGAGAGTGATGAACCTCTAGAATTCTCTGCCACAGAAGGTAGTTGAGGCCAGTTCATTGGCTATATTTAAGAGGCAGTTAGATGTGGCCCTTGTGGCTAAAGGGATCAGGGGGTATGGAGAGAAGGCAGGTACAGGATACTGAGTTGGATGATCAGCCATGATCATATTGAATGGCGGTGCAGGCACGAAGGGCCGAATGGCCTACTCCTGCACCTATTTTCTATGTTTCTATGTTTCTAATGGATGTGGGGCTTATTCTGGCCTCACCATGCAGTGGTGTTACGTCTGACAACACCTCACATGTACCAGAGCTTCATTGGTGAGGATTGGGCAAGTTGACAACTGGGATTCACAGAAAAGCTTGCACATATCACGTAGATCATCAGAAAAGGTATGTGGGTCATCACGGCAGTAAGGTCAGGCCGATAGAGCTTTCAAGGAGGTTTGCAAAAGTAAAGAGGCAGCATGCTGGACATGTTGTGTAGGAAGCAACTGCAGATTCTGGTTTACACTGAAAACAGACAAAATGGTGGAGTAACTCAGCGGGACAGACAGCATCATTGGTGAGAAGGAATGGGTGATGCTTCGGGTCGAGACTCTTCTTCAAACTGGGAGCGAGAGATTGAGGGAGAGATCCTCTCCCCTGACTGTCAGTCTGAAGAAGTCTCAACACAAAATGTCATCCATTCCTTCTCTCCAGAGATGCTGCCTGTCCTGCTGAGTTACTCCACCATTTTGTGTCTGTGCTGGAAAGGGTAGTGTGCAACTTTGTAGAGTATGTAATAAAATTGTTGCTATGTCTACTACCAGAAGGAGACAGCAGCACTGGGAATGATCACAATGACAAAGAGACCAGATGCACTGAATCCACATTGGCGCGTGTAATCACACGCATTTACATTGGAAAGGAGGCTCGATAAATGACGAATAGGATTGTGAATTACACATGCAGATTTGAGTTTGCCAGTGGAGTTTGGCAAAAGGATCATTTCTCACCGGGATGTGAACAGGATATAAACAGTAGTGTTTGGATTATTTGGAGTGGATTATTTTAACTTGGAATGCCAACAAAAGCATACGAATTCTGTGAAATGAAGCAAATGTTAGGGTTACGTAATCAGGATGTGTGAGGGCTGGCTCGAGGGTGAGTAAGGAGTGCATGTTACTGTATCCACTCACCTCCTACATGGACAAAGCCCATCAACAGTCGCCACCTGTCCTGGAGATTTGCTTAGAAATCAAACTGGAAAAGACATGACCGTTTGAATATTTGTTTGAATTCTAAAGTAAATTGTATTATTTAGAAGCAATAATTGATAAAATATCACAGATGCTACAAAGTAGACAAAAGAGTCAAGAATCACAGAAAAAAACCTGCAAATGGTGGAAATATTTAACTAAAATATTAAACTAAATGAGTCATATTTTCTGGAGCGTCATGGGCATTTTTAAATAATTGCAGTGGATGGCTTATGAGGAGAATAGAGCAAAAGAGAATTGCAATTTTAAAGAATTTTGGCAAGACCATAATCGGACTACCACGTACAGTTCTGTGCCATGAAAGTTTGTTCCATAGCACTCACAACTTGGATGCCAGTATTACTAAAATAATGACATATGGCAACGGCAGCATATCAGGATACTTGTAGTGGAGTCATATTGGCATTTGCTCCATTCATTACCAACCTGTCTATCATACAGGTTAAAAAAAAAGACACAAAGTATTGGAGTAAATTAGCATGTCAGGCAGCAACATTGGAGAACATGGAGAGGTGACATTTCCGATTGGGATCCTTCTTCAGACTTAACCCAAAATATCTCCTATCCACGTTCTCCAGAGATGTGCCTGACCTGCTGAGTTACTCCAGCACTTTGTGTATTTTTTTTGTACACAGCATCTGCAGTTCCTTGTTTCTATATTGTACAGGGTAAGCAGATCATTAACTCCATGCTGCCTGGCTACAGTCTTTGCCAATTGAACATATATTGAGCACCAGGAAGCATTCTCCAAAAGTACTGTTTAAAGGGAGCATCAACTGCTCACAACCTGGTTCCTTCTTGGTTTCTCTTCACTACCGAAACATTTACCTTTGATTTTCTCTCCCCAGAGTTCTTTAAAGTTGCTGAAGTCTTCAGAAAATAACATAGAACAAGTCTTGATTTCAAGTTTCTACACAATCCAGTCCCTCTCGTACCTGGATGCACTGGTAGACACTGAATGCACAGAGTGGAAGGATGAACATAGGTTGCACAGAAAAGGGAAAGTTGCTAGAAGAGGGGAAAGGATGGAGTAAGAGAAAGCTATCACCAAAAAGGCATTAGTGACAAGTCAACTGTACAATTTGACATATTCCCCTAATAAACCTCAAAGGGACATCAGTGAGATTGGTGCACAACCACCTATTCCAGATTGATATATAGTATACAGCAGGCACCGTTGTTATAGCATTGAAGGTTTTGCAGTCAGAATGTTGAGGATGAAGATATTGTTTAGTTACCTGCATTGTCCGTGATCCTGGGAGGGCTGAACAAGGGTAGCAGTGGTTTAGCTCTGAAATGAAGAAAAATCTCTCCAGTTAGTTGACAAGAATCCTTGAAACTCTCTTAGAGAAGTGCAGATGTTGAGTCAATGTACAGTCAAGACTGCATAAACGGACCAGGGAACTAGGAGCATCAGAGACTATTGGGGATAGGCCAAGAATGTTGGTATTGATGTAAAGATTCATCTATCATCTAACTGAATGCAGAACAGAACTGGGAGCCCAAGACCTAATCCTTCTGTTTCTAGTTATAACACCTTTATACTGTTAATGAGACAGATGTAAAAGTATAATGTGAATCCATAAGATCGAAAACAAGTGAAAATTAAACATAGAAACATAGAAAATAGGTGCAAGAGTAGGCCATTCGATCCTTCGAGCCTGCACCGCCATTCAATATGATCATGGCTGATCATCCAACTCAGTATCCTGTACCTGCCTTCTCTCCCTGATCCCTTTAGCCACAAGGGCCACATCTAACTCCCTCTTAAATATAGCCAATGAACTGGCCTCAACTACCTTCTGTTGCAGAGAATTCCACAGATTCACCACTCTCTGTGTGAAAAATGATTTTCTCATCTCGGTCCTAAAAGACTTCCCCCTTATCCTTAAACTGTGACCCCTTGTTCTGGACTTCCCCAACATCGGGAACAATCTTCCTGTTCAACCCCTTAAGAATTTTGTACGTTTCTATAAGATCCCCCCTCAATCTACTAACTTCTAGCGAGTACAAGCCAAGTCTATCCAGTCTTTCTTCATATGAAAGTCCTGACATCCCAGGAATCAGTCTGGTGAACCTTCTCTGTACTTCCTCTATGGCAAGAATGTCTTTCCTCAGATTAGGAGACCAAAACTGTATGCAATACTCCAGGTGTGGGCTCACCAAGACCCTGTACACCTGCAGTAGAACCTCCCCGCTATTATACTCAAATCCTTTTGCTATGAATGCTAGCATACCATTCGCTTTCTTCACTGCCTGCTGCACCTGCATGCCTACTTTCAATGACTGGTGTACCATAACACCCAGGTCTCATTGCATCTCCCCTTTTCCTAATCGGCCACCATTCAGATAATAGTCTACTTTCCTGTTTTTGCCACCAAAGTGGATAACCTCACATTTATCCACATTATGCTGCATCTGCCATGCATTTGCCCACTCACCCAACCTATCTAAGTCACCTTGCAGCCTCCTAGCATCCTCCTCACAGCTAACACTGCCCCCCAGCTTCGTGTCATCCGAAAACTTGGAGATGTTGCATTCAATTCCCTCATCCAGTTCATTAATATATATTGTAAATAGCTGGGGTCCCAGCACTGAGCCTTGCGGTACCCCACTAGTCACTGCCTGCCATTCTGAAAATGACCCGTTTACTCCTACTCTTTGCTTCCTGTCTGCCAGCCAGTTAGCTATCCACATCAATACTGAACCCCCAATACCGTGTGCTTTAAGTTTGCATACTAATCTCTTATGAAGGACCTTGTCGAAAGCCTTCTGAAAGTCCAGATATAACACATCCACTGGTTCTCCCTTATCCACTCTACTAGTTACATCCTCGAAAAATTCTATAAGATTTGTCAGACATGATTTACCTTTCATAAATCCATGCTGACTTTGTCCAATGATTTCACCACTTTCTAAATGTGCTGTTATCCCATCTTTAATAACTGACTCTAGCATTTTACCCACTACCGATGTTAGACTAACTGGTCTGTAATTCCCCGTTTTCTCTCTCCCTCCTTTTTAAAAAGTGGGGTTACATTAGCTACCCTCCAATCCTCAGGAACTACTCCAGAATCTAAAGAGTTTTGAAAAATTATCACTAATGCATCCACTATTTCTGGGGCTACTTCCTTAAGTACTCTGGGATGCAGCCTATCTGGCCCTGGGGATTTATCGGCCTATAATCCATTCAATTTAACTAACACCACTTCCCGGCTAACCTAGATTTCACTCAGTTCCTCCATCTCATTTGACCCGCGGCCCCCTGCTATTTCCGGCAGATTATTTATGTCTTCCTTAATGAAGACAGAACCAAAGTAGTTATTCAATTGGTCTGCCATGTCCTTGTTCCCCATGATCAATTCACCAGTTTCTGACTGCAAGGGACCTACATTTGTTTCAACTAATCTTTTTCTCTTCACATATCTATAAAAACATTTGCAGTCAGTTTTTATGTTCCCTGCCAGTTTTCTTTCATAATCTATTTTCCCTTTCCTAATTAAGCCCTTTGTCCTCCTCTGCTGGACTCTGGATTTCTCCCAGTCCTTTGGTAGGCTGCTTTTTCTGGCTAATTTGTATGCTTCATCTTTTGTTTTGATACTATCCCTGATTTCCCTTGTTATCCACGGATGCGCTACCTTCCCTGATTTATTCTTTTGCCAAACTGGGATGAACAATTGTTGTAGTTCATCCATGCAGTCTTTAAATGCCTTCCATTGCATATCCACCATCAACCCTTTAAGAATCAATTGCCAGTCTATCTTGGCCAATTCACGTCCCATACCCTCAAAGTTACCTTTCTTTAAGTTCAGAACCCTTGTTTCTGAATTAACAATGTCACTCTCCATCCTAATGAAGAACTCAACCATATTATGGTCACTCTTGCCCAAGGGGCCACGCACAACAAGACTGCCAACTAACCCTTCCTCATTACTCAATACCCAGTCTAGAATAGCCTGCTCTCTCGTTGGTTCCACTACATGTTGGTTTAGAAAACTATCCCGCATACATTCCAAGAAATCCTCTTCCGCAGCACCCCAGCCAATTTGATTCACCCAATCTATATGTAGATTGAAGTCACCCATTATATCTGTTTTACCTTTGTTGCACGCATTTCTAATTTCTTGTTTGATGCCATCCCCAACTCCACTACTACAGTTAGGTGGCCTGTACACAACTCACTCTAACGTTTTCTGCCCCTTAGTGTTTCGCAGCTCTACCCATATCGATTCCACATCCTCCAAGCTAATGTCCTTCCTTTCTATTGCGTTAATCTCCTCTCTAACCAGCAACGCTACCCCACCTCCTTTTCCTTTCTGTCTATCCCTCCTGAATATTGAATATCCCTGGATGTTCAGCTCCCAGCCTTGGTCACCCTGGAGCCATGTCTCTGTGATCCCAACTATATCATATTCATTAATAACTATCTGCACATTCAACTCATCCACCTTATTACGAATGCTCCTTGCATTGAGACACAAAGCCTTCAGGCTTGGTTTTACAACACTCTTACCCCTTATACAATTATGTTGAAAAGTGGCCCTTTTTGATTTTTGCCCTGGATTTTTCTGCCTGCCACTTTTACTTTTCACCTTGCTACCTATTGCTTCTACCCTCATTTTACACCCCTCTGTCTCTCTGCTCATGCTCCCATCTCCCTGCCACATTAGTTTAAATCCTCCCCGACAGCACTAGCAAACACTCCCCCAAGGACATTGGTTCCATTCCAGCCCAGAGAAGTGATACCATTGTAGAACAAAGGAGGCATTAATAGAAATATTACAGGTTAAAAATAAATTGTTCCCAAAGAGGAAACAGGCACTGAGGTGATTGAAGAGTGGACAAAGTATTACTGAGAAAACTGTCCTTATAAAAAGAGGATCGACACAAAATGCTGGAGTAACTCAGCGGGACAGGCAGCATCTCTGGATAGAAGGAAGGGGTGACTTTTCAGTTTGAGACCCTTCTTCAGACTGATGTCAGCAGAGAGGGAGATACATAGATAAGAAAGTGAAAGGTGTGAAAATAGGACAAAGGGAATGAAGATCAATGAAAATGTAGAATAGATCATTGTTAGCTGTCATAGAGTCGGCGAGCAGGAGGAATCACAGAGGGGGTCCATATAGAATGCAGAAAGGGGAGAGGCAGCATATATTCTGTGGCCCTGGTAGAAATAATGGAGACTCTGCGATTTGACTTTAAAGATCAACAAATTGAAGATAATGTTATCATAATTCTGGCTGGGAGAAACAGGAGATATACTTGGTTGAATGCCCTATGTGCATGATTGTGCAGATTTGTCAACAAAATATAATTTTGATAACACTGATGTGAACAGTGGCACAGGAAGGGTGTGACAAAGATTGAGAATCTACGAGGATAGAAAAGCCCTGGAAGTTGGAAAGAAATACAACTGAGTTTATTGTGAAATCCATTGGAATTATAATAGACAACAGTGGGCAGTCTACAGGATGTGTTGAGTGGGATGTCCAAGGAGGAACAGAACAATTAAGCAGGTCACAGAAATAAGGGAGGCAAGGCTGGTAATCTGAAGCTAAATTAATGAAATTATTTTCACTTTTCCTCTTAGTACATTAATTCAGGCATATTGTACCCTAATAGTGAAACAGTTCATGCATCTGCACACTGTTCCAAATTCCTCATTCACCAAATGGCAGAGGTGTGTAATAATTGCTGAATGGTACCTATTAGAATGAATTTCACACATCATGCCACATAGTGAAGTAATGTACACACCTCTGCCATTTGGTGAATGAGGAATTTGGAACAGTGTGCAGATGCATGAACTGTTTCACTATTAGGGTACAATATGCATGAATTAATGTACTCGGAGGAAAAGTGAAAATAATTTCATTAATTTAGCTCCAGATTACCAGCCTTGCCTCCCTTATTTCTGTGATCTGTTTAATTGTTCTGTTCCTCCTTTGACATCCCACTCAACACATCCTGTAGACTGCCCACTGATGTCTATTATAATTCCAATGGATTTCACAATAACCTCAGTTGTATTTCTTTCCAACTTCCAGCGCTTTTCTATCCTCGTAGACTCTCAATCTTTGTCACACTCTTCCTATGCCCCTTCCCTGGGAAAAATACTGTGCATTCACCCTATCTATTTCCCTCACCTCCATCAGATCACCCCTCCGCCAAGGGAAAAAAACTCCTAGCCTCACCAACCCATATACATTTACAGTGCCCTCCATAATGTTTGGAACAATGACCCATCATTTATTTATTTGCCTCTGTACTCCACAATTTGAGATTTGTAATAGAAAAAATCACATGTAGTTAAAGTGCACATTGTCAGATTTTAATAAAGGCCATTTTTAAACATTTTGGTTTCACCATGTAGAAATTACAGCAGTGTATATACTTCATCTCCCCCCCCCCCCCCCCCCCATTTCAGGGCACCATAACGTTTGGAACACAGCTATGTCATGAAAATGAAAGTAGTCATGAAAGTAGTATTTTGTTGCATATCCTTTGCATTCAATGACTGCTTGAAGTCTGGGATTCATGGACATCACTAGTTGCTGGGTGACTTCTCTGGTGATGCTCTGCCAGGCCTGTATTGCAGCCATATTTAGCTTATGCTTGTTTTGGGGGTTAGTCCCCTTCAGTTATTTCTTCAGCATATGATAGGCATGCTCAATTGGGTTCAGATCGGGTGATTGACTTGACCACTCAAGAATTGACCATTTTTTAGCTTTGAAAAAATCCTTTGTTGCTTTAGCAGTATGTTTGGGATCATTGTCTTGCTGTAGAATGAACCACCGGCCAATGAATTTTGAGGCATTTGTTTGAACTTGAGCAGATAGGATGTGTCTATAGACTTCAGAATTCATTATGTTACTTGTATATCAATGAAGATAAGTGAGCCAGTACCTTCAGCAGCCATACATGCCCAGGCCATAACACCCCCACCACCGTGTTTCACAGATGAGGTGGTATGCTTTGGATCGTGGGCAGTTCCTTCTCTCCTCCATACTTTTCTCTTGCCATCACTCTGATATAAGTTAATCTTCGTCTCATCTGTCCACAAGACCTTTTTCCAGAACTGTGGTTGCTCTTTTAATTACTTCTTGGCAAACTGTAACCTGTCCATCCTATTTTTGCGGCTAACCAGTGGTTTGCATCTTGCAGTGTAGCCTCTGTATTTCTGTTCATGAAGTCTTCTGCGGACAGTGGTCATTGACAAACCCACTCCTGACTCCAGAAGAGTGTTTGTGATCTGTCAGACAGGTGTTTGGGGATTTTTCTTTATTATAAAGAGAATTGTTCTGCCATCAGCTGTGGAGGTCTTCCTTGGCCTGCCAGTCCCTTTGCGATTAGTAAGCTCACCAGTGCTCTCTTTCTCCTTAACCAGCGACTGGACCCCCCATCTAATGATGTTCTAAACAGTTGATTTTGGTAAGCCTAAGGTTTGGCTGATGTCTCTGAAGGACCTGTCCCACTTAGGTTATTTTTTAGGTGACTACGCTGTGGCCACATGATCACCAGGGTGTCGCCTGTATGGTCATAGAGTCGTCTCCTCAGTCGCCCAAAGAGTCGTAGCGTCTTTCTGGTCGCTGCTGGATTTTCAACATGTTGAAAATTTTTCGGAGTCAGTCGGTGACAGTGGGTTTGACACCAATCAGCGTAGCTTGACTTCTCCTGACGAAGTTGTCGCCAGGTTAACGTAGGTTGTCGCCAGGTGACGTAGGTTGTCGCCGGTACTGACTTTTTTTTTTGTTAAAGTATGATTCTATTTCAAATTTTATGTCGAAGGGGGGTCCAGTCGCCGGTTGTTCGGCGACCTGCTACGACTATGACAGTCGCCGACAGTCACCTAAAAATAGCCTAAGTGGGACAGGCCCTTTACAGTTTTATTCTTGTTTCTCAGTCTCATAATGACTTTCATTGACACAACTTTGGTCCTCGTTGATAAACAGCAATAAAACTTTCCAAAAGTGATGGAAAGACTGGAGGAAAGACTAGGTGCTGACAACTCTCTTTTACCTGCATTAAGGAGGCATTTAAACACACCTGAGCAATTACAAATGCCTGTGAAGCCATGTGTCCCAAACATTATGGTGCCCTGAAATGGGGGGGGGGGGGGGCTATATATAAATACAGCTGTAATTTCTACATGGTGAAACCAAAATGTATAAAAACACCCTTTAATAAAACCTGACAATGTGCACTTTAACCACATGTGATTTTTTTCTATTACAAATCTCAAATTGTGGAGTACAGAGGCAAATAAATAAATGATGGATCTGTCCCAAACATTATGGAGGGCACTGTACTTCTAGGTCATTTATATATACGCTTGCTTCTCTTAAAAGTGCTTCCCCGTGTCCAATCCATTAAAATCAGTTATTATAAACACTTTAAATGAATCACTCAGCAACATTTTAAATTTGAGATAATACAACACAAGTTTACGTAGCCTATCCTCTAAACGCAAGTAAGCTAATGTGCTTCATCTCTGAGATAGACACAGGAATCGCATGTAGCAATTAAGCCAGCCATGTTGCTTTCATTAATGAAAACAAGGCAAATTTGTACTGCCTGGTCACTGTAATGATGTGAGCGTGCTGTGCCAGCATTAACTGGTCTGTTTATGGCTTTCTCACCTCTGCAGGGGCCCAATTTCATGAATGGCAACAGCAGTAAATGATGGTCTGCACAATTTAAAAGCAGCCCACAGCTGTTGAAGGTTTAGGTTTATTATTGTACAGTGAAAAGCTCGATGGTATATCTGATCCAAACAATCAGTTCAAACTCAAGTACAATAGATAGAGGAAAGGGGAAGGTGCAAAGTGCAGAACATGGTTCTCAGATGTGGTGGGTAGAACATGAAGCAGATGCTGACTGACTTTCAGGAATTGAAGCATGTTCTACTTTTTGTACCAAAGAAAGAAGAGGAGGAAAGGTGACCAAGAGCCACAGGGATCAGGAAGCCTCTCAGCACATATTCAAAACTGCAGTGCCAGTGTCACCATCCAGGGACTGTACACTGTCCTAGAGGTTCAACAACTTCACACGTATGGTTAACAATACCCTTTAAACACCATGTCTCACCACTGCTGTGTGCTCACTGATCAGTGCTCCACACTCCATCACTCACCCACTGACATTGTCTCTCACTCAGTACTCATCCCTAACTTCATCTGCCTCAGTGCACACACATACAGTTTACACTGTTCCATGCTTCACACCCACTTCTTGCACCAAGCACACATACAGACATTCAACAATAAGCATGCGCAGGAAGGAACTGCAGATGCTGGTTAAAACTGAACATAGTCACGGTGGCAAAGCGGTAGAGTTGCTGTCTTACAGCGAAAAATGCAGCGCCAGAGGCCCGGGTTCGATCCCGACCACTGTCTGTACGGAGTTTGTACGTTCTCCCCGTGACCTGCATGGGTTTTCTCCGAGATCTTCGGTTTCCTCCCACATTCCAAAGACGTACAGGTTTGTAGGTTAATTGGCTTGATAAATGTAAAAATTGTCCAACTTCCAGCATAGTCCCTGGTGGACTCTTCAGAAGTGATGACCACAATGTACAAAGTAGACACAAAAAGATGGAGTAACTCAGCGGGACAGGCAGCATCTCTGGAGAGAAGGAGCGGGTGATGTTTCGGGTCGAAACCCTTCTTCAGACTGAAAGTCACGAGAAAGGGAAACGAGAGATATAGACAATGATGTAGAGAGATATAGAACAATGAATGAAAGATATGCAAAGAAGTAACGATTATAAAGAAAACTGGCAACGTTAAACAATTCAACAATAAGCAAATTAATTAAACGTGTAAAATACAAAGTACTGGAGTAACTCAGAGGGTCAGGCAGCAACTTTAGAGTAATCCAGCATCTGCAGTTCCTTGTGTCTATATTTAGGCTGCTGTTGGTCTAATGAATGCAGGTTGTGGTGAAGGAGGCTGTAGGTTGGCATCTTACCTTCAGCAGCATAGTAAATTTCTGCTCTCTGACCCAGAGCTCCTTCACTCAGGTGATAGATCAGCCGTCCTAGTGATCTGAACAAGTCTGGAATCAAGGTGAAAATTAGAAGCTACACAAAAGGAATAAAATTGTGGTTAGACACAAAATGTTGGAATACCTCAGCGGGTCAGGCAGCATCAGTCTGAAGAAGGGTCTCAACCCAAAACGTTACCTATTTCTTTTCTCCAAGATGCTGCCTGTCCCGCTGAGTTACTCCAGCATTTTGTGTCTATCTTCGGTGTAAACCAGTATCTGCTGTTCCTTGCTACACATAAAGTTGTGGTCGTGGGATGCAACTCGCCCAAGTCCCAAGCCATCAACTGTTGGTGTAACCCAGGGCAGTTTCCTACACCCAACTATTTTCAATTGGTTTGTTCATGATTTTCCCTTCATTAGGTCTGAAGATAGGTATTGAAGCAACCCAAACACAACATTCAAGCATGGGCTGGTGTGTGGAAGCTAACACGTCATCTGTGCAGCAGACAATGGCCACCTTCAACAAGAAACACTACCTCCCTCCCATTGACAACATGACAATAGATGAATCACCTACCATTTAATATTCAAGGGCTTAAGACCGACCACGAATCTGCCAAATAAATACTGTGCCTACAAGAGGAGATTAGAGGCTGGGTATCATGTTTCACTTTCTCACTCCCCAATACTATTCAATCAATAACAAGATACATCAGGAATGCAAAAGGATACTCTTCACTGACAAAATTCAACTATATCCAAGACAAAGCTTAAACATTGAGCATCCTAAAATAAGTGTCTGTCACTGTGGCTAGAGCATAAAGCAAATACTAAATGTAGAGCGGCAATTTGTAAAGGCTTCCTTCCTCACAACACCACGCAAACCTCTGATCCCAACCACCCAAAGAGCAACATTCATTCGGCAATACCACAACTGAACTGATCCAGAGATAAATACTCCTTTGTGGCTACTTAGACTCAGACAGGCAGATGGAAGTGGGCAAACAGCAGTGGTCAGGGAGTTAGTGGAAACACAGAAGCACAATGGAATTGGACTGAGACTGGGATAAGCAAGGATGGAAGCTGGAATTTGAGAGGGCACGTCGGGACCTGAAGCAGCCGCCAATAGTTTTAATTTGGAGTTATGAAATATACTGGCTCCATCAAATTCCGTGCAGTGATTACTTCATTTTAAACAATTACTTTATCTGCATTAAACAGGATGTCCTTAAAGCTTGCGGCTGACAAGTAATGAAAGCTCATCTTCCCGAGTCCTATGAATGGCATATGCGGGACTCCAAGGAAACTTCTAGCAAGCCTTGGGGCCTTATTGTCATTGGCAATTAATCTAATGCTTGCATCACCTGTTCCAATACAGCACAGTGCAAACCTGGCTGATAGCGAACTTTGTGCAAACTTAGGTCATGTTTTCATCCTTAAAACTGGCTGCAGCTCTATCATATTTCAAAGTGACAAAATTGAATTTTGTTTAAGATTTATGGAAGTACATTTGAGTAGAATATCTACTTCCCCTCCATGCCACATAATACAATGTGCTGAACATTTACCTAAAATATATAACGAGAGTTTCGTTTATGTGCTTCAAAGCTTATATTTCTTCCTTTTTTCCCTCTCAATTCACTAATTTATCATGATGAGCTTTTGGTCTTATATATTTCAAGTTCCCAGTGCCAGTTATACCAAAACAATGGTTTTGTCAAGGTGAAGCCACATTAAGGAGAAAATCATGTTAACGTTCAAGTGTAATTAACACGATGTTAGTCAAATCGAAACGTCACCCTTTCCTTTTCTCCAGAGATGCGGCCTGACCCGCTGAGTTACTCCAACATTTTGTGTCTATCTAACAAGTTTGTGTGTTGGAAAGTGATTCTTTCTACTGGCTCTGGTCTATTTGGCAAAGTGCTGTTCCCCTTATCTTTGAAATTATTTGACACCAAAAGCAAGTATTAAAGAAGTTACCGTAGTTTTAAAATGATGAGCCAACAGATCGTGACTTCCAGCATAGTTGGGTTACATCTTTGGAATCCAAACTTTCCTGCTATAGGCAGAGATACGCAGAGTTACTTTGACATCTGGCTCTCTAGTCTTGCAATTCTCATTCACATCAACTGCTTCATAAATGTACATACCAATCAATTTAATAGTGCGTTTTCAAATGAGTTTTGTTTGACATATTTGTCTCAATTTCCAACCCTTCTAACAAATGCTGCACTCTGCATTCTTGGACCCATGTGTCCCACTGGTCTTGTATATATTGTCTGGCATTAAAAAAATGTACACATGGAACTCTAAAACTGAACTCAACAACTGTTCCACGCAGGCAAAACCAGATCCAAGAACAGGTTTACATTTTTTTTAAACACATGAATTTATAGAAGCCATACAACATGAATTTCTCAAGAATAAATGTCCAAGAAAAACAAAATCTTGTATTAATTATAAAATATTGTGAAGTAACGCTCATAGTTTTCCTTCAAAAAACTAATTCGAGAGAACCATGACAGGAGAGACTACTAATTCTTTTTTTTTAAACCTTTCCACTAATTTCCTGTTTCTGAATCCAAGCATAGAAGATGGACTTGCATTGTACACAAAATACACTCAGTTCAGAAAACAGAATAATTTAGCTTAATTATCAGTTGCTTCTCCTGACTTATCATTTCTCCAACCCATACATTTTTCTCTGATAGAATAAGGAAATAAACAGCTTCTGGGCTTCTGGTGATGCAGGTCCACACCCGATTGTTGTGAGCAATAGGAAAATAGTCAGCCACAACAGGTGGCCACTCTCATCTCACCGGCTCAGCCTGGTTTACTAAATTGAAAGAAAGATTGTTTTTATTAAATACTTTTAGATTCTTTTCAGTATGACCCAAAATACTTTACAAACAGTGATGATGTAATGCAAGATATGTTGTAGTAAATTTGCACAATACAAGCTCCCAAAGACAACGTTATGTAGTTATACAGCGACGTGGAAACAGGCCCTTCGGCCCAAGTTGCTCATGCCGACCAGGGTGCCCCATCTACGCTAGTCCTACCTGCTGAATTTGGCCCATAGCCCTCTAAACCTTTCCTATCCTTGTACCAGTCCAAATATATTTTAAATATTGTTATAATACCTGCCTCAACTGCCTCCTCTGGCAGCTTGTTCCAGGTACCCACCACCCTCCATATGAAAAGTTGCTCTTTGGTTTTTTTATTAAATCTCTCCCCTCTCACCTCAAACCTATGTCCTCTAGTTCCTGATTCCCCTACTCTAGATAAAATAATATATAACATCACTCCTCACCCTCTTGCACTCCAAGGAATAATGACCTAACCAGTCCAACCTCTCCTTACAGCTCAGGCCTTCAAGTCATCCTCGTAAATCTTCGCTGACATGACTTTCAGGAAACAAGTACCTGCGCTCCTGATTGCATGCCAGCACTGCCATCTTTAAGCTCTACGTTTCTGCAAATGTATGATCTTTACACAGCTTTCTCTTCTCATCTAAATGGACAGATATAATGCCAAGTATGAGTTGGCCTCAGCAAAACTCATTGGGCAATGGTCAGACAAAAAAATATTGCATATCAGCTTTGTACAGCAAACACAGGTATGTTGTCACTTGATCACACAAGACAGATGTGGAGGCAATTTAATCTTTACGATCATTTTTGCATTGTTCCTGCAAGAAACTGCTCACATCGATCTACTATCATGGTCTGTGAACCTTGCCTGGTGCTCACACAGATAGTGCTGGCTACCTATGTTTTCCTGACAAGATTCCCGCACAATTGTGTGTATTTTTTCTGCAGAGGGGACCACCTAGTGGGCATCAGACATTATCCACTTGCAGTTTCCCAATTCATCATCTGATCACAGCTCTGAATGATGGCAGGGTTATTCCAGCAGGAATATACAAGCTGTTGATGCTTATTGGCTTACGGCAGCCAAAAATGCTTCAGCAGCTGTCATTCAGCTGTTATTTTCTTTGCATCGGCTGGATATTCCCCCGTAACAGCCACGCAAGCTAAGGACGTGAGTGAGAGACTGAACATGGAGGTTCTGATTATGGAGAAGTGTGCACTTTACCTGACTTCACCAGCTGGTTAGATGGAAAACAGTGCCTCGCATCAATGTTGTTAAAGGGATCCATAACTACTTACAATTTATTAGTAATGAGCTGCGGATCTTTGAATTTTACAATGCCATAAACAACCTTGACCTACAAAGCATTACCCTTCCTATGACTTATCATATCACCAACTTCAGCTCGCTTTGATTAAGAATATATAATTGGTCAGGTGTTTTTAAACACTTATCTTAATTAGCGAACAATAAAGGATGTAGAATGTCACGTGAAAGTAAATAATGGAAAGGTTATCGACTGATCCTACCTTGTCAGATGAATGACGTATAAACTGAAGAATCTCCTTAAGCCACAAGCCAAGAGGAAAATAAAAGTATTTAATTATAAATATTTCTCTTCTGTGAAAGAGTGCAGTTCTTTTATATTGACCTCATTAGCCACACAACTGGAGAGTGGAAGCAAGTCATTGTCCCGAAACAGCACCTCTCAAGTCTGCCAACACCACTGCCATGAAGGATAAGGGTTATGCAGTAGGGACATGGTAACACCACCACCTGCAGATTCCCCTCTCATCGCACAACATCTCAGCAGTGGCGCAGTCGTAGAGTTGCTGCCTTAGAGCATCAGAGACACAGGTTCCAACCTGACCTCAGATGGTGTCTCTACAGAGTTTGCACATTCTCCATGTGACCATATGGGTTTTCTCTGGGTACTCCGATTTCCTCCCATATTCCAAAGACGTGCGGGTTTGTACGTTAATTGGCTTCCATAAATTGTCCTAGTGTGGAGGATAGAAATAGTGTACGGGTAATCGCTGGTCAGCATGGGCATGGTGGGCCGAAGGGCCTGTTTCATCAAACCAAACCAAAACTCAGGTTGGAAATATGGCTGTCCCAATCTACTGTGGGGATTCCTTCATGAGAGGCATTGCAATAGTTAAAGATGATAACTTGACATCAGCTGCTGAGGGCAATTAGGGAAGGCAGTAAATACAGACATTACTAGATTAGTTTTAGTTTGTCACGTGTACTGAGGTACAGTGAAAAGCTTTTAATGTGTGCTATCCATTCAGCAGAAAGACAATACTAGTTACACCTCGATGCCAAACACTGTTTTTAAAAAAAGCATCAGGATGATGTTGAAGAGAATGCTCTACTGTGTGTAGGAACCACTCTGTATTGAGTGTGGGGTGGACAGGGATATGAGAGTGATGGGAAAGTGGCTTTGCATTTGGACTTTAGTACATCAATGTGCACTGTTACAGAGGCATTAGCCACATCAGATTTCTCCTCCTCACCCACACCAGAAATCATTTGAAGTATTCTCTGCACTCACTACAATCCCATTTTTTACAGAGCATAGAAGGCACAGGGAACTGCTGATGCTGGTTTACTAAAAAAAAATAAAGTGCTGGAGTAACATTAAAAAAACACACCCTGGGCACCCAATTCTCCACCGTCTTGCCCCCTTTCCTTGCCGGGTTGTACCTAATAAAGGGCTTTCCAAACTCATCTGGATACCCACAATGCAGATTACACATCCTAATCGATTGCTTGTTCACAGTTCTGGTTGTTATATTTTAGTCAACGCTTTGGTCTTGGACTTTATTTTTTGAGTACCATGTGTGTGCCAGCCACCAGTCACATTTAACATCAGTAAATGTCTCCTCGTTACCAGATGGTAATTCTGTTTTGAGATGAGGGATAAAGGAGACTTTTTGGCTGCCATCCAAATATCTTGCACACACCTGTAAAATTATACCATTGCGGTGACAGTAAAGCTATACATAGACTGATTGCAAACCTTTGCAGTTGATGACTGCACCTGGCTGTGCATGGATGTTACAACCAGTACAGGCTGCCTGTTAATCATGCCCTTGACTCTAGATATCCAGACACTGCCACCGTCCACAACACTACCTCATACTGACTCATCCTAGATGAAAATCGAGATATTTGCATTCTCTCAACAACAAGCACCAGCCACATTTTAAATGAAGACACAAAGTGCTGGAGTAACTCAGTGGGTCAGGCAGCATCTCTGAATATCATGAACAGACGACGTTTCAGGTTAAGACATTTCTTCGGACTGATTGTCATAGAGGGGGAGAAAGCTGGAAGACCTGAAACATCACCTATCCATGCTACCTGACCTGCTGACTTTGTGTCCTTTTTTGTTAACCAGCATCCACAGTTCCTTGTGTCTACATTCGTCTCCAAGCTGCCAAAATGGTAATTCTGCTTGGAGGAGAGAAATGAGGTAGGATAAATCACCTTTTACATTCTGGGCTTTCAACTGCAAGAACATGGCACAGCCCCAGCTATATCCACAGGCAAATGTATGTCTTGATAAATGGAGTGATACCCTGAGATCCGGCTGCTGTGGGGATAACCGGTAAACAAGGTCATCTGCTTATTGAGAGCGAGAGCCAGAACAGAAACAATATCTGTGAAATGTGGGCAAGATCACAAAATGTAAGGATTATGAAGGGCATAGCGGTAGGAGTTGGCCAGAGGTCAAGCTGTGTTAATCAAACCAAATCACAGTTGGACTGACCAATTCTGATACAGAAAAAGCAAATGACCCAAAGCTACAGAATTTGACAGCATCTCGAGGGCTGCTCCTCGAGCTTATGCTGGACACTATTACAACAGTCCCAAGAATGCATATGGGTCCAAGTGGAAGGAATAGAGAATTAAAGAGACAAGCAATAGTAAGTTAGGATTGCCCTTGCAGGAAGGCAAACCCGACTCTAGGTTTGGTTTCTCTTTGCAGAGGATGGCACACTGAATACCAAATGTATTTCACAAGGTTGGAAGAAGTGCAAGTAAACCACTGCTTCATCTGGAAGATCTATTTAGTATTTTGGATGAAGGGAAAGGAGAGGGTGCAAGGTCAGGTTAGCATCTCGTGTGGTTGCATGGGAATGTCCCATAAAGGAAAGACTGATGAAGATGGAAGAACAATCCAGGGAAGAGTCCCTTTGAAATGCTGAAAGGGGAGGTGGTGGGGGAAGGGAATATAATCTGGTGACACAACATGACAGTTGCCTTGTCAGTGTGATAATGGAAACCTGCGGGCCAGGTTGATGAACTCACTGTTCTGTTTTTGTCGACAGATCACAAAGATAGACCAGAAATTGGACGACATCCTGATTCTGCTGAAAGACCAACTTGCCATACAACAGCTGCCACATTGCTCAGGTTCCTCACCGTCAACTATCAGCCTCTCTGTTCCCACTCCAGAGACACATGCAATTACTTCTGAAGCTTAAGGCCGCATAAGCAGTGTTTTCAATGCAAGAATCCAAACTGGTGAATGTTTTTAGAGCACCAGTGGACAAAAAATATATCCAAATGAATGAAAGTTGCCCTTTCTCTTGGGGTAATAGTCATGGCCCATTTCTGTTGAAAAATATACTTTCTCTGTAAAACGTGTTTATTTTGTAAAAATGTCTATCAATCTTCCTTTTTAGCTAATGGATTCTAAATGTTTTACCATGGGAATTTAAAGCTTTGTTAATGTTTTGCAAATCAAGTTTTTAAACGACCACTGAACACACTCTTAATGAGTGAGTATTCCCCCATGTTGAAGATCACTTGGAAGCACCAATTAGGAAGGTCCTAGGGTAGAGGACTTCACAATCCATCCCCAAAGGTAAGCTCAATCACTGACTGCGCGCAAGTTCCAAAGGATTCTACTGCCAGTGCTGTGGCAGGTTCTGGAAGAACTAATACCAGGGAACAATTATTTCACCATTTTCTCCCCCAGTCTGACTGTCATAGATGCATCCATCCACATCAGAGATCACCAGCACACAGTCATGGACTTATAGAGACAAAGTCTTTATACCAAGGGCAACAGGTTTGTAGGTTAATTGGCATGGTATAAAATGTAAAGAAATTGTCCCTAGTGTGCGGTCGCTGGTCGGTGCGGACTTAGTGGGCCGAAGGGCCTGTTTCCACGCTGTATCTCTAAACTAAACTAAACTTGAATCGCTTATCCCGTCACCTCCAATGTCTCCCCACCACAAATCACAGTTTAATTGTTGGCTCTTAGCTCCATCGAATTCTTGATTTTCTGAACTAAGGAACTTTTTACTGCTTTTATCCCGCAAACAAAATTAAGACTACAAAATTGTATCATTTTTCTTGTCTTTTTTTAAAGAGTAATGGATCTTGGATTATTTAATCCACAATCTAGGTCATTGGCTACCAATATCACTGTAGTATTAGATCGTACCAATTTATTTCCAGTTGTGCCTTTAATTCAACCATCCTGTTACAAATGCAGTCTGCATTCAAATAAAGCACCTTCAGTTTTGTCTTTGTACCATTGCTCCCTTGCTCAGACTCTAGTTGAAGTGTATAATCCTTATGTTTGTACGCATTGTCACTTCCTGACATATTCTAATTATCATCACCAATTTCTATTGCTTTGTATTTTCTAAATTTACCCTGACCAAACTTTCCCCCTTTCCCCAACCAGGGGAGGGGAGGGGAGGGGAAGTGGTGAAGCTCACTTGGTCACAGAGAGAACGTACAAATTCCACACGGACTGCACTGGTTGAACGAGAGGCAACAACTACATACTCTGCCACCCAAATCACTGGTCCCAACTAGATTCAAGTGAAGTCCATCCTAAAGCAACTCATTTGATGGCATGGCAGTCAGTTCACCACGACTGCTCTGTGTATTATATGCAAGAGAACGCAATGCCCCTTGAGTAATACACTCCAAAGCCAAGATCTCTGAAACCTAGAAAGGCACGGAATACCATCTCCTCCTGGGCTTCAGTGACACATGTCATAATCCTGGCACACTCCATGTCAGCACTTTGAGAGTAGCTACACAACAGCGATAGTTTAAGAGGATCACTGGTTATTTTTCCAATATGCAAGCATCAATGTTAGTAGGACCAGCCAGTCACACTTACATTCCAACCATAAATCAAAAAGAACAGTGATGCACAATATTGAACAGGAACAGTGCAATATTGTGCCTACCACCATCTTTAGCTTCGGGATTTTTTTCCTTAGTCCTATTTCAATTTGCAAAATATGTACAATGAATAAATGCAGTAGTAAAGAAGAAATAGGAAAATAAAGATAGCAGAAATTCTGAGCTTTGGGCAGAGGCTCAGTGTAGTATAACACTGGCAAAGCATTACAAAATGAATGTGGAATATAAAATAGTTTTTGGATAGTTATATTTCTATAATATTTTTGCAAGGTCATTCTTTGTTTACAGTTTACGAATGAGAAATGTTAGATTACATTTCTAAATGCCTAGATTTTGAATTATTTATTTGCAAAATTCTCTGGTAGAATAAATTCAGAATTCATTATTGTAATTGTAATCGGTCTTCCTAATGTGGGGAAAAGATCACCAATTTGTCACACTGTTGCACTTGATTTTGGCTGGATAGATAGTTTATTGCAAAGATATTATAAAATTTCAGGAAACTTAAAGCAGTGACATTCCGACATAACATATTAATTATGCATATCATAAGCTAATGAAGATTTTAGCCTTCAAAACAGGAGCAAAAATGTAGGAAATAGTAATTTGTGAATAATACTGGGACATGGACTGTCACAGTGAAATGTGAAAATAAAACATTGGTAAAACTTACTCTAGAGTGTGTATGTTTATCTAATTTTCCAATATTATTTTAACACTGTTTATCTACATCTCCCCGAACCTACTCAGTTGTAATGAACTGACAGTTTTAGACATTCATTATATCAAATCAATGTTTCCCCTCTTACCACCATCTGGTGGAGGCACGCAATCTACAGTGAACAGCTAACTCAGTGCCATTTCCAAAAGTAGCTTTTCTGGTGGGCAGAAACAAGGCAGGCAGCATTGTGGAGTAAGGGGATACAGTGAACACATTTCTGCCAGGGAAAGACAGATTTGTTAAATGCCGTGGAGTAGTTACTACCCACAAGTTAAGATTACAGTCTGAAAAGCGTGTAGGAGCATCACGGTCAAGTCACTGGTCTAGAATGGTCTGAAGAAGGGTCTCGACCCGAAACATCACCCATTCCTTCTCTCCAGAGATGCTGCCTGACCCACTGAGTTACTCCAGCATTTTGTGTCTACTGAGAATCCAAAGACCTCGCTTATTGATTTGGAGATACAGAGATCAAATCCAGATTTGGCAGCAAAGGAATTTATTCACTTTCAGTTATTAAATAAGTCTAGAATTAAACAGCTACCATCTACACTGTTAATCATGAAACCCGGATAGTCATTAAAAATCCACTGGTTCACAAATATCCTTCCAGATAAGATCTTTATCTTGCACATGACGACAGTTTGGATTGGGCTTTACATGTTGGCCTGAAAACAAATAAAAATGGATATCCAATAGGATAACCATATATCAGATATATTGCATGCGAGTCATTTATGAATGGCGTATCAAAGGCTCATTCACATTGTGCCTGCTGTTATTCAAGTACATTTTATTCATAAAAAATGAGCCGAGGCAGCAAAGTGTATCTAAATAGCAACAAAATGAGCCAAATTGTTCCCTTCGCTGCTATAACATTGTACAATTCAATGATTATGGAAACTTAAGAAATATGAACTTTAGAAAGTTACTTATTCACAATATTGTATCATTATCCACTAACATCACAGATTTATCACCTAATTCACATATGCAGCACCGCCATCCCTTAACACCATTAGTTAACAATAAAAAGAATCACATTTTAAACAAATTAACATAGCATTAATTGGCTTCTGGCATTTGCTGCTGAAAGTGTTCCCTACCGTATAGAAATATAGTAAGGTTTTATACAAACACATGGGTTTTAATGCTACTTAGAGGATCTTAAACCATTGAAATGTAGTTTGTGTAACAGGCCCAACAAGTTTGCACCAACATTATACAGCTTCTATTTGTTTAGTTTGCATTATGTGCACATCCCAGACTTACATTTCAATGCTTTCTTGAGCATTTTGTACAATTATTAACAACCTATTCCACAAAATGGATGAGACTTTGCTGGCAACAATTGACTTTGAGGAAACAGATTGGGATTTTGGATGCGCATGGACATGTCTAAACCACTACATATTCAAATTGTCACAATCGGTCAACATCTACCACCTTGCAAGGGAAGAACAACAATAATCAAATACCACACAAGCACTTGGAGAGTTAGGTGATCTACATTGGCACTTGTCTCACAACTACAATTAATTCTATACATCTTTGTACCCTTTGACTACTAAAGCTGCATTATGAAAACGAAATCCCCCTCAAAACTGTTTAAAACCTGTTTTTATTTTAGGAAAAACTAGTTAAATCTGGCTACAAAAGATCTTCTCTACATTACATCAATGAAAAATTGAAAAATGCACTGCATCTTTATTGGGTAAACTTTCTTACTGTATTGCAAATTGTTGCTTACAACAAATGAAGCAAAGTGCTGAGAATAACGATTTATATTATTAGTCTGTAAAACTACCAAATATTATTGTGTTCTACAAATTATGGCAATTGGAGCTTTGGAGATTTTGCCTGTTACTTTACTACACATCACATTATATTGTCAATGGTCTTACTATTCATAGCTTGTAAATAAATAATTTAATCAACTGATCCAGCTCCTTTGTGTACATTAAGAACAGAAGATTGTGATATAGGCAAACAATCAAGCACTTTTAACTCATCCAGAGTAGTATCCCATTAATTCCTATATTTGTGCTCCTTTACAACAGAAACAATATCAACTCTTAAATTCCATCTCATCTATATTGGGAAAGTAAAAATCCCCTACGAAGACAACCCTATGACTCTTGCAGCTGTCTGCAATCCTCTCCAATTCCAGTTGATTATTTTTGAGGTCTATATTTCACTCCCAAGAAGATGATCATCCACTTTATAATTCTCAGCTCCACCCACATAGCCTCACTGGATGATCCTTCAGTAATGTAATCTTGCAAATTAATGCTATGATGTTCTCCTTAATTAATAAAGCAACTCCTCCTGTTTTATCCCCACCTGTCTTTCCTGTTACACCTGTACCCTGGAACATTAAGCTGACAGTTATGTCCCTCCCTTACTCATGTTTCTGTAATGGCGATAATGCACATGCCCACCCACGCCCAGAGTTCATCTGCCGTACCTGTCAAGCCTCTCACATTGCAATAATTGCAATTTAATCCAACCGTCTTTCCATGCTCCCTGCCATCTTCCTGCCTATCCTGTCAACTGAACTTGCTGTCATTGACTTCTGTACAGACTTCCAGTCTCTAACCTGCCTACTGCATTGGATCTCATCCCCCTACCAATCTATTCCAACCCTTCCAAATAGCACTTTCAAACCAGCCCGCCAGGACATTGGTCCCCCTGCAGTTGAAATGCAACCCCTCCCTTTTGTATAGGTCACCTCTGTCCCAGAAGAGATCCCAATGGTCCAAGAAATCTGAGTCCCTGTCCCCTGCATTAATGTCTCAGCCATGCATTCAGCTGAACGATCTTCCTATTGCATCACAGCTTGGTTTGGAAACAGCTCCATCCAGGACCGTAAGATATTGCAGCAAATTGTGGACGCAGCTCAGGCCATCACACAAACCAACCTCCCTTCTATTGATTCCATTTATACCTCATGCTGCCTCGGCAAGGCCAGCAGCATAATCAAGTGCGAGTCACATCCTGGCCACTCCCTTATCTCCCCTCTCCTATCAGGCAAAAGGTATAGAAGTGTGAAAACGCACATCACCAGACTCAAGGACAGTTTCTTGCTGTTATCAAGCAACTGAATCATCCTACCACAACCAGAGAGCAGTGCTGAACTACTATCTACCTCTTTGATGTCCCTCAGACCATCCTTGACAGGCCTTTACTGGTTTTACCTTGCACTAAGCGTTATTCCCTTGTCATATATCTATACTGTAAATGGGTTGATTGTAATCATGTATTGTCTTTCTGCTGACTGGTTAGCACGCAATAAAAAGCTTGTCTCGGTATATGTGACAATAAACTAAACTAAACTGAGATCACTATCCTGGTGGTCCTGCTTTTTAACTTTTGTTTAACCACTTATCCTAATTCTGCGGGGCCTCAGCACTGTACAGCCGGCATCTTGGAACGGAGTAGATCTGGGGAGGAGGTGGTGGTGGTTGGAAGGAAGAGGCGAGCAGGAAGGAGAGGGGGATGGTGTCGTCCATTACAGTGAACCTATCAATGCCTCCAGCGCCATCAAGGTTGGCTGTAGGAGGCTCCCTTGGGACAGATAGATGGCCCGGGTGAGGAGAGGAACATAGGTTTGTAGGCCGATCTGGTCGAAGGCGACAGAGGAGGCCCTGCAAGAGACTGGGGCTTACCAAGATCGAGAACTGATTCAGTAGCCTGACTTTGGACTATGGAAAAGACACCAAAACATGGTGGCACCCGCATGTGTAAATATGCAAAATGAATCTCACTGTGCAGTCGCACATGTGATAAATAAAGCACCTCCTAGAGCACACAATTACAGAAAAGTAGAATTGGAGATCAGAATTATGGTCACTTTACTGACACATTAAAAAAAATAACACGTAGACATCAGATGCACAATTCTTTCTCAAAATTAGGCCACAGGCCTCACCAAAATAAATTTGGTAACATGATTGTGGGCATCACAATATCTGACTGCCCGACTTCCGGGTATCTGCCTAAAGTCCAGGGGAGATTAGACAAACCAAAAGGCAAAAGATTGAAAGTAAACCTGCAGCAAACAACCAGAGAAACCGGACAGGAACGTTTGTTATATCGTTAATGCACTCACTGGCAGAGGTTGCAAGGGCAGCTGTGACTTCCAGAATCACTTCAGGAGCTATTTAGTCCAGAGGTCCTGAAAAACAGGAGATTCAAATTTACACTTCCAGAAGACCAAATACCCAATTCTGAAGAAGGGTCTCGACCCGAAACGTCACCCATTCCATCTCTCCAGAGATGCTGTAGAAGACCGTAAAAAGTTGTGACCACTGCCCAGTCCATCACCGGCTCTGACCTCCCCACTATCGAAGGGATTTATAGGAGTCGCTGCCTCAAAAAGGCTGCCAGCATCATCAGAGACCCACACCACCCTGGCCACACACTCATTTCACCACTGGCATCGGGAAGAAGGTACAATAGCCTGGAAACTGTATTATCCAGGTTCAGGAATAGCTACTTCCCTACAACCATCAGGCTATTAAACACTACAACCTCAAATAAGTTCTGAACTACATAGACTATTATTGTTATTATTGCACTATTATTGTTTGTTTTTTATGTGTAAGTATGTGTGCGTGTGTGTATATATATGATCTATATATATATATGTATTTGTATGTGTATACTACACACACTGATTTTTTTTTCTCGCATTTATATTGTTTACAGTGTACTATGTTTACATATTCTGTTGTGCTGCTGCAAGTATCTGGGACATATGACAATAAAAGACTCTTGGCTCTTGCTGCCTATCCCAGAGTTACTCCAGCATTTTGTGTCTACCCAATTCACAGGCCCCGTTTATTGCTGTTAATGTGCTTATATTAACATACCTGTACCCCTGTACCCATTGAATGACAATGACGCTGAACATAGTGCCCTGAAAATGGCATTGTGGTGCATGCTATCTACATAATTAAAAGTTTCATCTTGACCACTTCCTGTCTGTGCTGTATATTGATTTTAGAAAAAACGCTACCCTGTATCGCTGTGATATTTGGCCATCTTACTCACAGTCTTCCTCCGCTGAACCAGCCCCGAGGATTTTTCCCATCGATGAAAAATAAAAAAGTTATGCATCTTTAAAAAACCTTGAGATCAGCTGATTGGTCCTCTCGGCTGTCAATCACCGCGATGAAGGTAATGCCCCTTCCGGGGGGCGGGCAGGACTATAAAACCCCGGATGCCTGGATGTGAGTCAGTCTCTCTGCAAGATCGCGAGGGAGAGGCCCCGACTGTCATTCTAAGCTGTGAATCAACTGAACTGTGAGTCTGCAATGTACTTGCAATAAATGATTTGAGAGCCCTTAATGACAATGCCATGAGTTGTTTGGCAAGCTGCCCTGCCTGTGCTTGAAAGTGCAATGCTTAATTGGAAATGAAATGACAATGCCATGAGTTGTTTGGCCTGCTGCCCTGCCTGTGCTTGAAAGTGCAATGCTTAATTGGAAATGAAATGACAATGCCATGAGTTGTTTGGCCTGCTGGCCTGCCTGTGCTTAAAACTGCAATGCTTTATTAGGTCCGACTGTGTTTGGAAGGAATAAATGCTTTATTCGGTCCGACTGTGTTTGGCAGGAATAAATGCTTTATTCGGTCCGACTGTGTTTGGAAGGAATAAATGCTTTATTAGGTCCGACTATGTTTAGTCCAAAAGTCCCGCTCATTTCGTGACTTCTGCTTAGTGGACAGATCGCGCTGATTGCGAAATTTCCAGTAAGTGCATAGGTCACGCTGATTGCGGAAGTGCCGCTGACTGCCGAAGCCCCACAGTGGAGAGGCCGCGCTCAGCCCTGTGAGTAGATTCAAGAAAGTTTACTGTCATATATATGGTGTGTGAGTCAGTGTGTGTGTGTGTGTGTATGTGAGTGTGAGTGTGTATATGTGTGTGTGTGTTTGTGTGTGTATGTGAGTGTATATGTGTATGTGTGAGTGTATGTGTGAGTCTGTGTGTGTGTGTGTGTGTATGTGTGTGTGAGTGAGTGTGAGCCTGTGTGTGTGTGAGTGTATGTGTGTGAGTCTGTGTGTGTGTGTGTGTGAGGGTTGAAAGTCCAATTAAAAGAAAGAAAAAAGCCTGAGACCGACCGGGAGCTGCAACACGGTGGGTCCCTGTTACTTTCCATGGTGTTTACATGCAATGTGTTCTAACTGGTTTTGAAGCTAAAATTTAGATGCAGAGAAGGGCTGGTTGGAAACAATCACATGATCGCCAACAGCTGAATGTATAAAGCACGTGTTCCTTCTATATTCAAACGCAAGAAGCAGCTGAACTTTGTGGAGGAATGTTTTAAATTCTGCCTCAATTCCATTTAAAAATACTCCCTGCCCGCACGCCGCCTACGTATCACATGTTAACATGTATTTGAACAATTATCTAACTACTTTCCTCCCGGCCGTTCTCACTATAGTTGGCTGATGGACCAATCAGGTTTTTGAGTTCATTTCAACTTTTTTTGCGTTTGTGATTTGATTTTTTTTCAGTCGCCAAATGAGCTGAAATAGCATAAAATCGGATTCCAAAAATAATTATTTGCAAAACCAAAGAGAAACAAAAAAATCCTTTATGAGGAAACACTTTACAAAACACTTCAACAAAACCTTTAGGAAAATGGTCTTTCGGAGTTGGAAAAAATACTTAAACTATTAATATGTGACATTTCGTGTCGAGACCCTTCTTCAGACTCCGACCCGACCCAAACGTCACCCATTCCTTCTATCCAGAGATGCTGTCTGTCCCGCTGAGTTACTCCAGCATTTTGTGCCTATCTTCGGTTTAAACCAGCATCTGCAGTTCCTTCCTACAACTTAAACTATTAACCCGAAGACACGGCGTGAATTTTCACTCATCTGGCATTAAATTAATATTATTACAGTCTTTCCTATTTTAAAAGGTGATTGGAAATAAAAGTAGGATTTGTCTTTAATGTTTGATCACGGAGGTATTCGTGAGAGGAAGAGCGTTTCCACGCGCACGTCGACAACAAAATAACCATTTGTTACCATGCTCTATTTTGCTTGACGTTAAAAAAATAACGTGTTACTTTTGTATCTTAGATGTATCTTAATTTGCAACTGTAACCGAGTGTTCCTTTTACATCATTCAGAAGCAGGTTCGGTGATCAGCACACAGCATATTTGTTGTTCACTCCGATTGACAAATGTGCTGCTGCAAGTAAGAATTTCATTGTTCTATCTGGGGCTCTTGAATTCGGAAATTTGCCTTCACTAAAACCTTTGTTTAAATCCATCGCCTGGTCCTCTAATCTGAATTTCGCCCATCGCTAAAGCTTTGGGAAGGGCACTGGAAAAGAACTGAAGGGCTGGACCCCTGGAATCCCGCTTTCCTATCTGTGTGTCGGGTTTGTAGAGCGACTGGGGGCAATGGACCATTCCCTGACAGTGGGCGTGACGGTATTGGCCCTACAGCGGACACAAGTGAGATGTGGCACTTGAATGAAAGGTACCACCAGCAGTTACTCGCTGCACGCCACACTGATGTTTGCTTGCTTGCCGGTCCATTTAAACATTTTGACACCGAGAAGCAGCTGTTCCGATTTAAAGTGTGTTTTTCTCAACCCTGGCCAGACGACCGGTATTTTGTTTCGCGCAGCAGCCGTTTGTGATCACACGCCGTGTGTTAATATGTGTATTTACGGTAGTTGGACGCCGAACAGTTCACGATTGTCCTTGCTATATTTATGGGTTGTGCTGTCTCATTATCCCATGCAGTGCGCCGTGATACAGAGAGAGGGCAATATTAGCAGGCGGGAATGAATACAGGACAAATTCAAAATGGAAACAAGCAGCAGCGGACAGTTCTTTCTTGATTATTTAACGTTTTTTTTTAAACCTTCCTTTTGTTGTTGTTTTTGTTTTATCGCCGCCCTCTTCCTATAGTGAAGCAGTGACCCGAGTTGTTTTGAATCTTGATGAGTAGCTACCCCGTTACATGTACACTTTCTGTTCAATAACCGCCCTCAACGTACATTCCCCCCGGGATTGGGTTCCAACACAATAGGCTCTGATGCTAAGAGACTAACGATTGCATTTGTCGTCATTGTCACCGTTATCGATGCGGATCAATCACCTGCCCTGATGCCGCAATTACATTGCTTTTGTCTGCGAAAGAAAAGAGTGGCTGTCGGTCTTGATTGGCAGGTTTCAATCCAAACACACATCTCTAGACCCAACAAGGTCTCTCTCCTCTCTTAGATGGAGTTTGTAAAAGCTCACTTCAGTTCAGTGTAGTTTATTGTCACGTGTACCGAGGTACAATGAAAAGCTTTTGTTGCGTGCTAACCAGATTACAATCGAGCTATTCACAGTGTTCAGATACAAGGGAATAACGTTTAGTGCAAAGTAAAGCCTGTAAAGTCCGATCAAAGATAGTCCGAGGGTCACCAAAGAGGTAGATGGTAATACAGGACTGCTCTCATAAGGTCATAAAGTCATAAGCCATAAGAATTAAGCCATTCGGCCCATCAAGTCTACTCCGCCATTCAATCATGGCTGATCTATCTCTCCCTCCTCACCCCATTCTCCTGCCTTCTCGCCATAACCTCTGACACCTGTACTAATCAAGAATCTAGCTATCTCTGCCTTAAAAATATCCACTGACTTGGCCTCTACAGCCTTCTGTGATAGCCTTCTCTAGTTGTGATGGGCAAAGATCCTATAGCGGAGCAAGATAGACCACTCCTTCTAAATGCAATGGGCTGACGTGTAGTACGCAACGGAGCGGAACACGGGCCTTTTTTTCATCCATTTCAGTAACCCGACCCGACTCGCAGTGTAATCAACGTTGCGGGTGAACAGTTTGTGTTAATAAATTATAATTCTGAAAATGAGGAGAAGATTTTTACCAAAGAACTTTTATTTTTTCGAGGATGTTTCAGTAACCGGCTTCCGTCTCCGCACTAGTTATCTTTGCTCCGCTATGGGATCTTTGGTGCGGAGACGGAAGCCGGTTACGGAAATGGGGCCGAAAATTACCCATGAATCTGCCCATGACCTACGTCTTTTTCGCTGAGTGATCTATCTTGCTTGCTATAGGATCTTTGGTGGTGGGATGATTAGTTGCCTCATAACTGATAACAGCTGGGAAGAAACTGTCCCTGAATCTGGAGGTGTGCGTTTTCACACTTCTATACCTTTATGCTGATTATGCTGATTGGCCTTGCCGAGGCAGCGTGAGGTATAAATGGAGTCAATGGAAAGGAAGATAGACACAAAAAGCTGGAGTCACTCAGCGAGACAGGCAGCATCTCTGGAGAGAAGGAATGGGTGATGTTTCGGGTCGAGACCCTTCATTTTTTGTGTCTATCAATGGAAAGGAGGTTGGTTTGTGTGATGGTCTGAGCTGCATCCACAATTCGCTGCAATTTCTTGCTGTCTTGGATGGAGCTGTACATCAAATCAAGCTGAAGTCACACTAGCTAAGTATCAAAACGCACAGTGCTGGAGGAACTCAGCGGGTCAGGCAGCTAGCATCTGTGGAGGGATTGGACAGACGATGTTTTGGATCGGGACCCTGGGCCAGTGGAATCAGAATACCACAGAATGGAAATAGACCCTCTGGCCCACCATCCCTGACAGCTATTCTCCCCACATTCCCATCATCTCCCCACCTACGTTCTGCTCTCTCCGACCTACTAGGGGCACTTTTCAGTGGCCATTTAACTAACAAACTCACTTCTTCTTCTTCTTCTTCTTCTTCTTCTTGCGTATGGCGTGCACAGCCTAAAGTTGTAGGACAACTTGTTCTATTTGCTCTTATTTGATTGTGCACGCCAGGTTGATTGCAGTCGTTGAAACAGGGCGGACCACGTGAAGGTTGCAATCTCCCACCCAAACAAACTCACTGATCTTTGGGATGTAACAGGAAACCAAAAAATCATAAGGAAAACGTGCAAACTCCACATAAACAGCAGCGGTTAGCATTAAAACCAGGCCATTGGAGCTATGAAGGAGCAACACTACCTGCTACACTACTATGCTGCCTCAGATTAAATAAAAATAAAAAGTAAACTCAGAATATTAAGATTCAGAACATTATAAACATAGAACATGACAGTACAGCACAGGAACCGACCCTTCAGCCCTCAATGACCATGCCGAACAAAATACCATGATAAACTAATTTCATCTGCCTGCGTGTGATCTATATCCCTCCATTCCCTGCATATCCATGTGCCTATCCAACAGCCTCTTCAAAGCCACTATCCTATCTGCCTCTACCACCACCCCTGGCAGCACGTTCCAGGCACCAACTATTCTCTGTGTAAAAATACGTGCCCCGCACATTTCCATTAAACTTTACCTCTCACCTTAATTAACATTAATAAAAGAAAACACATCTCCAAACACAAGCCACTACAGCATATGTAAACAAATGGTCAATGATGACAAGTTAGCGAAAGCTTTCAGTTTTTCAAATACTGCAAAAACTAGCAATTAAACATAGAACTGAAAATGCTGGAAATACTCAGCAGGTTGGCAGCAGGTACAGAAAAAGTGATACTTCAGGCTGGTGATCTCTCATCAGAATTAGGAAAAGTTAAAAATCAAACATATTTAAAGTTGTAACAGAAAAAAAAGCAGGGTTGAAGAGAATGAAAGGAATATCCGTGATAGAGTGGAGCCCAGGAAAAACTGACGGTGCTAATGCAGGCTGGAAGGAAATGCTAAAGACTTGTTTATGGCTGCTGTTCTGTCTGGAGAAAATATAAATGTAAAATGATAATGAAAACAGAGGCCAGAAGTAGAAAAGGAAAAGAGTGCCGAAACTCAAAGATACACACGTGAAACGCAGGATACTGCAGATGCTGTTTACCTAGAGATCAGGATGCTGGCAGTATTACAGAGATGTGTGGAGAGAGTGCCACTATTTCTGACTGATCACTTGTCAACAGAACCAGTCTTTGGAGAAACCAAGTGCAAATTGGGTTGCACTTTGTGGAACAGCTCCATTTAGTCAACTAAGATGATCCTGAGCTTCTGTCATATTAATTTTTCCCAAATCTTGCACAAATTCCATGATGCAAAACTACAGCTCAAGGAACCTCATTGAGATTTCTGACGACACCATCTTCTCCCCTCTCCCATCAGACAAAAGGTGTAGAAGTGTGGAACGGCACATCTCCAGATTCAGGGACAATTTATTTTCAGCTGTTATCAGGCAACTGAACAATCAGAGAGCAGTTCTGAACTACTATCTACCTCATCGGGTACCCTCGGACTATCTTTGATCAGACTTTTCTGGCTTTACCTTGCACTAAATGTTATTAGCTTATCATGTACCTGTACACTGCGAATGGCTCAATTGTAATCATGTATTGTCTTTCCACTGACTGGTTAGCATGCAACAAAAGCTTTTCACTGTACCTCAGTACACGTGACAATAAACTAAACTTAACATTTCTACACCAAACAATGTGTAATAACCAGCCCACACCCAGTTCAAATAATAACCGGGAACTTTTACTTGATGCCCTTTTCCACAGATGCTGCCTACCCATTACTTATTTCCAATATTTTATGTTTTTCTACAAATTTTGAAAATCCTTTATCCCACCATCACGGATTCATCAACTGGTGAAAAATTTAGTACTCAAGGAAACAAAATTACAAAGTAGTTATTCAGCTGAGCTAAAAAATCAATCTTTGTGTACAGTTGAGAGCAGGGCCGGATTTAGATGAAGAGAGGCCCTAGGCTATTCCACTTGTGAGCCCCTCCCAATCCCCCACCCCCACGACGAGAGGAAGATGGAAGAGTCCACCAGAATGACACCGATGTGCAGCCGAGCGTGGCCAATGAGATGGGCTGGAAAGCTGCGCTTTTTATTTATTGCCAATGCTAGTGTCGAGTTATCAGCTTAAAACACTATTATTCTGAAATGGAGGGCAAGGAAAATTACTGGTGTGTTTAGAGAATACAGTGCGTTGTGACAGCATATGTAAAAAAGGCCTATGACAGTGTCAAAAATATTATACACCAGGCCCGTACGAAGCTTTTCAAAAAGGGGGGTGGCATGGCAGGATTACAAACATTTTATGTGAAATAAATGCATGCAGCGCATATCACAAGCGCGAAGCTGAAAGACCCTTGCGGCTGGGGTCCAGGGCCCTTAAGCGGGCCCTGGAAGCTTTGGGGTTTTAGATGCTCTCTGGTGCATTCTGAGCCTTATTTTGGAGCATTTTTGCACCAAATTTATGACCAATATTTCAGAAATAATTTTGGTTGAGTCAAGAGTAATGAGTGGTTGGAATGGGATGATTGGGGTCATTGTCGTATACATTTTTTAAAATCAAGAATTGAAGCTGCCCTTGTTTTAGTAATCAAGTTGTACTGTAAAATGTTATGTAAAATGTTATAAAGGAGCATGCAAACACTACAAATAAAGTACTGTAAGTTTTTGCAGTAAATAAAACCTTTTTTTAGAAAATGTTTTGTGTGTTGATTTGATTGCCTGTTACTGTTCAACTGTGTTAGTGTGTGCACATTAAAAATATGATGCAAAATGAAAGTCGCAAACTATGGAATTCATATTTTTCAGTATTGTTATCAAGACAAAGAAAGCAGTTCCAACTGTTTGATATTATTCATATGGAGGAGAAAATATAATTGCTCTAAAACCTACCTTAATTTTGCAATCTCACAAAAGATAATCCCCCTTTCCCTTTCCCCCCTCCCTCCTTCCCCCTCCCTCTCCCTCCACCTCTCACTCCCTCCCCATCTCTCTCCCCCCCTCCCCCCTTCCCCTCTCTCTCTCCCCCTCCCCCTCTCTCTCTCCTTCCCCTCCCTCTCTCTCCCCCCTCTGTCTCAACCCCCCCCTTTCCCCCCTCACATCCACCCCTCTCTCCCTCTCTCCCCCTCCCTCTCCCTCCGACTCCGCGCCGCAGGCACCGCAGTCCCCCCCCCCCGGCCCAGAGAAACGGGCACCCCCGCAACGCAATATTCCATTACTTACCTGGAGTAGACGTGAGGCATCGAGGTGATTGTGTGGAGTGCAAATGGAGATCTGAATCTGCCCGGGCCCACTGCGCACGCGCGGAGAGACAGCGTCATTTTGCGTCGCTACTGCATCACCGGCTTCCCCCAACTGTGCAGGCACAGATGGTCCCAATTTTTTCCCCAAAACTTCCGGCGGCCGGAATCAGAATTTCGGGTAATTTCCGTCAAAGTGGAAACGCTGATAGCGCTCCAATTTTCTATTTCTCAGGATTTTTTTGACTCTGGGGAAATAAACACCTTGGACGAAGGCCCCCTAGATTTTGAGGCCCTAGGCTTCAACCTATGAGGCCTGTAGGTAAATCCGGCCCTGCCGAGGCCCCCCTAGTTCTCGAGGCCCTAAGCTTAAGCTTGTGAAGCTTATACGTAAATCTAGCCCTGGTTGAGAGACATTTAAAATCCAATCAAATAATTTATACATTTAAGAAAGCATTCTTTTGGAACCCTATACTCTGAGTTCACCCTGATTCTCACACCAATTGTTCTATTTTTGGTCATTTCTAGCAGACAACTCTGCCAAATCTCCCAGTATATGTTTCCAGATTTACAGCAAGTGTGGCTATACACAGTATGTTCTCCAGGTTGTGTTTGTAAACCCACCCTTCCCTTCAACCTCTCCTGCCAGAGTTAGAGAAGGCCTGGCAGCACAAAGTCAGGAAACCAATATTGGAACATAGAAGGTAAATATAGATTTGAACCCTTCTGGACTGAGTAAATGAAAACATATTGGCTTTGCTTATTTATGCACTTTCTATTTATGACACAGAGACATTTTTGTGTACTGTTCCCTACACAGATCCGTTCATTAGCTCACTCAAGAAACTTACTCTGGATGTTATATCCGCCACACAATCCCACATGTTTCCATGCCATAGATGTCCCTGTATTGTGTCTAAAGCACCCTGACACTTTACAGTCCTCCCTTCCAAACTCCACTGCAACTATCCCCTAAATCACCATAATGGACAAAATACTGACCCTGTTGGAGTTACTCTTCTCACTTATTTCCCACACACACATTTATTTTTTTCAGTAACTTTACTCACAAGCTAGTTGCCAATTAATTTGACAGGCAATAAGCACCACACCAAAACACCTCAGCACCAACAATTCACCGTGGGCTGTGCATGCCAGTAGTACATAAGTCAGTGTATAATCAAATTTGAAACACTAGTCATAGTCTTACACCATGGAAACAGGCCCTTCAGCCCAACTTGCCCACACTGTCCAACAAGTCCCATGTACACTAGTCTCATCTGCCTGCATTTGGCCCATATCGCTCTAAACCTTTCCTGTCCATGCACCAGTCTAAATGTTTCTTAAACATTCCTACCAGTCGGAAGAAGAGTCTCGACCCAAAATATCGAATGTCCATTCCCTTCACAGTTGCTGCCTGATCTACTGAGTTCCTCCGGCACTTTGTGTTTTGCTTTGCAGATTCCGGCATCTGCAGTTCCCTGTGTCTTTTTGAAATAAATATTATCAGACATATATATTTTTCGTTCATCAGTATATCATAATATATATATTATAAACTTTTCCACCAGTGTACATTGAGGCTGGAGGGTCTTGTGCATACCATTCAAACCTGCATGAGCACTAACAAGTTCAAGCCCTTTTAATGAAAATAATACAAGCTAAAACCATCTGTGGGGAAGAATGGGGGAAATGTCATCACCCAAAATCGGCACATCTCTCTATCCGATGCCATGGTCTGACCTGACCTGATGAATATTTACAGTGCATTCTTCTTCTAGTTCAGATTTCCAGCATCTTCATCAGTCTGAATCATGTTGTTTTCAGCCAGTGCAACTTCCAAACCACTGCTGCTGCTGCAACCCCAAGGTGTCAACAATCTGTGGGCTGGATAAGTCCTCCCTGCGTTGCTATTGAGTCCAACAATTGCTCCCCTCATTGTTGTAGCTGCTCTTCCAACAAAGTTTGTTCATCCGAAGTTGTAAAGGAAAAAGTACCCATTGTCAGTAATAAAGGCTCAACAGGGGTAAGGGGAAAAAGAAAAACAGAAAAAACAGATTGTGGACAGCACAGTGGCACAGCAGGTAGAGCTACTGCCTCACAGCACCAGAGGCCCAGGTTCAATCCTGACTTCGGGTGCTGTCTGTGTGTGGAATTTACACGTTTTCCTTAAGAACACATAGGTTTCCTCGGGTTGCTCCGGTTTCCTCCCACATCCCAAACACGGGTTTGTAGGTTAATTGACCCTCTGTAAATTGCCCCTAGTTGTTTAGGGAGTGGATGAGAAAGTGGGATAACATAGAACTCGTGTGAACGGATGATCGATGGTCGGCATGGACTAAGCGGGCCGAAGGGCCTGATTAGTTCTAAAACTGGTTTAGAAATTCACTACATAAAATAAGATGGATTATAATGATCCATGTGCTTCAAAGTGAGTGCCACCTTAAATTCAGTTTTCAATCATGTCAGTCAGATTGAGAGGTCAAGTGCCATAGGATTTATTAAACTGACTGGCTGCTCAGCAAGACTTCTGACCTGTTACAACTGGGCTGGGATCAATATTATGTCACTAGACCCCTTGTTGAACTTAAAGGTACCAGACTCATTCTGGAATGTGCTTACTAATCCAAGCCAGTTCTGGAGTTAAGATACAATTCACTGAGATTCAGTCAGAAACTGGCAAAACGCCAGTACTCAGAATTTTAACCAATTAAACAATATTTTTGTAAGTTGGTTGGGTTGAAATTGTGGCTTTGGATTCTTATTGTCAGGAAAATAACCCATTTTACAAACTAAAGGCAAAATGTTTGCACAATAAAATTATTCTGGAAAATGTCCAGACCAGAACAGTAGTTATTATATTTCTACGTTTACTAACACTGGACACTTCACAGATCCGCAACAGTTTCAATGAAAAAAAAGCATATTTAAATTAAAGGAAAGAATGATCCTTATGTTTTGGGATTTTTGGGTATTCTTTACCTTTGGGAAGAATTTGGGAATGGGCTATGTTGCAGTGTTATGTTTCAAAATAAAGTAAAATTCACAGGTTTAAGTATAAAGGAACAGCTGCAGGCATTGAATACGTGTATTAAAGCCAGATGAGTCTCTTTTGTGGAATGCTGCAACACATTCCAAACACACCTCTTCCTTTCCTTTTTTGCACCCACACACTAGCACCATTCACTTCTCAAAACTACCTATTGCACAACGAACAACTACTCCCACCATTACTTCCTCAGCCCCATCACAAAGACTTCCCTTTACAGTCTTTACTTTCCTCGTTCCATTGTGGACATGCTGCGGGAAGCCAGTTTGTGATGAACCTCCAGCATCTTCACACAACTCATGGGAGGTAGACACAAAACGCTGGAAATACTCATTAATTCATATTTCCTTATGACACAAGTTCTGCTCTTGCAAGCTCTCAGGGGAATTCCCATGACCAATTATTTCCCTATGATTCATTCTTTCTCACATGATCACCAATTTCCCACTGATTCTTTCCTGTGTCTCTGCCCATCTCACTGCCACCTACAAATTCCCTTGAGCTTCATGCATTATAAAATTTGTTGCAACAATCTCTCGAAAAGTAATTAATTGCCTGGCGTATAGCACTAATATAAGATACCTTGCAGATATCAAAGATTCGTAAGGCGATGAGCTTAAAGATAATCTGAGCAGCACACTCAAAGGTAACAAGTGGTCCTCCCAACTGCAATTGATCATCATCAATGAGATAGACTATTTGGTTTTGGAAAATTTTCAGGCTCGTATGTATTTCAATTAAGTTAAATTGAAGGTAAATCCACAGAGTTTACTAACAATTTGGGAACGTGCATTCAACCCAGTAGCCAGGACTTCATGAAGTGACTTACTGAATTCTTTGTTTACCATATCAGTTTAAAACAGTGGGGTTCATTAATCAATTCACATACACGTTATTGGAATGGTACTTTCAGAGGCCCAGGAGAGCAATAATAAGTTTGATTGGCAGCTCATCTTGCCTATTCCCACCACTGAGAGCTGGTGAGAGCCAAAGGTTAAGTCTTTGGCTATTTCTTAAGCTGAAACAAGCAGAGTGTGGAGAGGTGTGGAGTGATAAACAGTCACAGAGGGAAAGAACACTCTTGGTGAGGTTAGGACTGACTCCGTTCAGGGGTTTGCTAATATGCAAAATAAATGTAGCCCATTAATTGACATTAAAAAAAATTATATCTAATGCTATGTAAGCAAAAGGCAAATTAAATTTCACTGTAAAATAAATTCTATCTGTTAAATATTATATGTCAAATATATTCATCCTGTTTCAGAAGATAAAAATTGTGGTCCATTTTCAAAATTACATCTTCTAGTGGACAAAATATAGCGTTTTAATTTTTCGTTATAAATTTGCTTTATGAGAAGACTACCTGTGGGACAACAAATGGAAACTCCTGACTATTGATGAATAGAGACCACATAGTCTCTATTCATCAATTTAAAAAAAAATGTGTTAAGTGTGTGTTTTGTTATTTTATTCTATGTTATGACTGCAAGGTTAAACCATTTTGTTGTACTGTAAATGTGCAATGACAATAAAGTTGAATAAAGTGCAATGACAATAAAGTTGAATCTAATCTAATAGGTGGATGACCTGTAATATTGAACCCAACGCCTGATGTTTCCTGCTGGCATCTTGGACACCATTAGGAGATTCCAACTTAAATAAATCAATGCAAAAATGGTTCTTCACAACTAGGAAAAACAATAATTAATGTACTTAGAATGTGTACCTATGATGCTATGGTTGTGTTTAGAGATTACAATACAATAGTATTTACTGCCCAGCATCATTTTATCACCCCCCCCCCCCCCCCCCACACACACACCTTTCTCTCCCCTATTACAATGTCAGAAGAAAAGTCCGGACCCGAAATCTCACCTACCCATGTCGTCCAGGATGCTGCTTGATGCGCTGTTGCTCCAGCACTTTGTACCATTAGGGTCTCTGGCTGTTAAATCTGACAGTTTTAGCCCCGTCTTTGTTTTTCTTCCTTTCTCCCTTGCTTTGCTGGAGCCAGTGGCTTGTGGCAGTACAGATGTAAAACACTAGTAACACTACAATCGTCTACTGCACCCTGGACGACTGCTTTCCACTGCTTACAGACAACATACGAAACCTGGTTTATTTTTGTGTCCATCCACACTTCCAGGAACTGAATTCCAAAGCCTAACTACTTCCTGAGCAAAAATATTGTGCCTTACATTTTTTGAGCAAAAATCTGTATATGCGTGCCCCTGTCTTTGTGCCATCCAATATCAGGAGCAGCTTCTCTATACGTACCCATGGAATCTGGAGGGGTGGGAGTGAAAAACACTCACAAAGAGAAATAATTGATGTCAACCTTCTTTGTTCTAAGTGACACAAACACAAGGACAGAATGTGAAACTATTTTTTTCTCACCATTTGACTATTATTTTAATAGAGCTTTAAACTGACAAAACTATTGGGATAATATCTATGGAATGGTTTTCCATGTACATAATTAGCTGAACACTATTATTGAGCTACAACAAGCACAATTTTAGTCTCCCCTTCAGTTTCTCCCTAATGTCTGTAATTCCATCCTCGCATTAATTTAGAGAGTGTTTGTGTTCTGTGTCACCAACCGTCCATGTGGCTGAAAAATATTTAAATTAATGAATTTAACAGGAGATTTACTGGGCCATAAATTGCTGGCAATATAATGAAGAGTTTAATGTGCTGTTATTAGTGAATAAATCACCCAGCAATTTGTGGCAAAAGATACTCGTGACTTGTAGATCACTTTGAATTGCTGGATGACTTCCAGCATTCTTCCTTATGAAAACAGCAGCGCACAGTCAAAGTCATTGTAAGTGTCATGAAATTGATGTACTTCCACATTAGTTACCAATTATACATGCTGCAGAAAACTAGTACTTAAAATCATTTTACTGAAAAAATACATGTTGCTGCATTGCCTCTCAACATCTTTATCCACGAAACAGAACAGATCCCTTGCAAGTAGTAAATTATTCTTAGGTACATAAAATGTTCATTTTAATTTTCTTCCTATTTTTCCTTTCTGTCTCATCTTTTCTCCCAATTCAATTTTTATCTCCCCATTCATATTTGATCACATCCCTGTTTTGGCTCAATTTGACACTATTTCCCTCTTAGTTCTTTCTCTGTCTCCATCCCAGATCCCAGATCTCATCGAATAGACAATAAATGAAATGTTGAACCCATAAGATAGCACAGGAAATTGGTTTCTTGCACTACTATTCCAAAATCTTCATTTTCATATCAGATCCATCATTGCCCTCCCACTTTTCCACCAACCTGGGTCTCCAACATATTCCAGACCAAAGATATTTTGAGAGGGGGGGAAAAAAAAGAAAAAGTGCTAGTGTAAATCAGCAGGTCAGGCAGCATTTCTGGAGAACATGGATAGGTGACGTTTCAGGTCAGGACATTTCTTCAGTCCCGAAACATCACCGAGCCATATTCTCCAGATATGTTGCCTGACCCGCTGAGTTACTCCAGCACTTTGTAACATCAATCAATCAATCAATCAATTTATTCATCACATACACAATAAAGTGCAGTGAAATTAATGTTGGTTCACATTGCTGTGAACCAGCATCTGCAGTTCCTTGTGTCTCCATATTTTGAGAGGATATGTGTTAGAAATGTTAGAAATAGGATGTGTCAAAAATGCATGTCCCAGAAAATCAAGGATTACTATGCATCTTCTTTAATTTGTCAACAAAACAGTAATTGGACTTTAAAATATAATTGATCGTGGAGTGCTTTGGGAAACTCTCTAGACTGGTTCTGTCCAGAAAACAAATCTTTTGTAATTAGACATTTGTAATTAGTGCATTCTTTGTAATCTTCCATGATGATTTAATGGTAATTTTACATTAAGATTTGTTGTGACTTTTTTCCTTAGAATGTTTTACTATTTTAGTTAAAATCTATACTGGTGTACACATGGCTGCAATTCTTGCACATTTTGTTCACATAGCATTTACAGAATAATTCAATGAATAGTCTTGCATTTTTCTTGATAACAAGACAATAATGTTCCTTTGTGGAAGTGCTTGTCATGGGAGAGTATGTTTTGCAAAAATAAATATAGGAAGGAACTACAGATGCTGGTTTAAACCGAAGATAGACACAAAATGCTAGAGGAACTGAGCGGGCCAGCCAGCATCTCTGGAGAGAAGGAATGGGTGACGTTTCGGGTCAAGACCATTCTTCACCTGAAACGTCACCCATTCCTTCTCTCCAGAGATGCTGCCTGTCAGTGACTCCAGCATTTTGTGTCTATCTTTTGCAAAAAAGAAGTGTTCACTCTGAATTTACATCTCAAATGTAACATGGTGATTTGACATATGGTAACTGGACTGTAATCTTATAAATGTATGAACAAAATTAATACATAAATATTAGAGAGGCCATGAATACATGATATAAGCATACGGCTTATTTTGCTCAATACAGCTTTGTCTATAAAAAACTCAACCATGAATCTACCGTACAATGGGTAAACAAGCATACTGGTTTTGTTACTGGACTAGTAATCTAGAAACTAAGGCCAATAATGTAGATAAGTAAATTCAAACCATATCCCCTGTCTGTGGAACTTAAAGGCAACTCATTTCATAAGCGAATTTAAAAACTAACATTAGTAACAAAACAACCGTATTGCTCTGAAAAGAGGTCTGGTTTATGAACTCCTTCCAGGGAGTCCTTATAAGACCCAGACAAATGCACTGCAATATGTTTCATTCTTAACTACACTCTGCAAAGGTGTACCAAGCCATTCAGTCCAAAGGAACATTTTGAAAGTAAAAATGCTGGCATTGTCCATACAGAACGAATGAACAATATCTAAACATTCCTGAGGACACTGTGAGGTTATGTACTGCGGTAAGAGGAATCAAAGACAGATTATTATCCAAATGGAGAAAGACAGCAAATGAACATAGTTAGAAGGGATGCAAGTATTATATACACTTAAGAGAGTGTAGTGTTTGGCTCAATATTCCTTAGTGATGAGATGTGACCTTCCTCAAACAGATCAGATCCCAAGGGGGCATTGTAGGGTATATATTGGGATGCTTTCACTTGTGGGAAAGTCCTAAAAAAGGAGATGTAGTCACAAAGTATGGGACTGGTCATTTAAAAAAGACACAAATACATTTCTTTTCTCAGCAGGTAGTGAGTCTCTGAAATTCTCAGCCACAGAGGATGGTGAGCCAGATCATTAGACATATTTACAGTGAAGATAAATATTTGAAATATTGAGGAACTAAGGGCTATGAGGAGCTGGCACAGGAGGAGTTGAGACCAGCATAGATCAGCTATGGTCATTGCTGGAGGCCTACTCCTACTCCTATTTACCTGTGTTTTGTGTTGAATTATTTTGAGGAAGATGCAGAAATTGGGGAATAGGAAGCCATTGCAAGTGATGAAGACTTAAACCATCTTTCTATAAGCTCTACGTATTCCTCTGCATCAAAGATATTCACCCCAGCCCTTCTATGCTCATGGAGCTCAATCCATGAATTTATAGCAATTTCTAACATTTCTGAATTGCCCTTTGCTTTCTTCAGGTCAACCTGGAAGTCAGATTAAGAAAGAGTCTCTTTGCATCTAGTTTCAACATTTATTTCTGCAGATCTTAAACAGATCTTTGAAATTGACGTTCTTGCACTATCCTTAATGTATCTGACAAGGAGTGCCTGCATTTCAATGACTGGAATGTGTCATTTTAACACATGTATTGCTTTTGTATGATCCTATAGGCTCAGCATTCAAGTTTAATAGGAGTAATCACTCCCTTTCTCTGAATACCTGAAGACAATGTTCCTTATAACCCGATCATTAAATTCAGTGAGACATCAGTGGATTTGAGGAGTAGGTTGCCATGTTTGCTTTCATTATCTTTTTCTTCTTTATAAAGCAAACAATTTCAGACTACATCAAGTTTCTTGCTAGCAAAGTGCCATTAAATAATGGCAATGGAATTGAATGTATGTTTTATTATTGTGCCTGTTCAGTTTAATTGCTTTGGAAATCCGAAAATATTCAATATTAATGGGTATCTGTATTTTTTTTAAATGAGCTGCCAAAAATATTCACTTTTTTGCCCAATGTTCCCAGTTTACTGGCTCACTTCAAGCTGGTCCCAGAACATTAGCTCCAAACTTTATTGGTTTTCTAACCAAACCTGCTCACTGCCTTTCTCCAGAATGGGTCTAACTTGCAATAATTGAAAATGTAGATGCCAGAGTTCATGGGCTGGAGCTTCACTCCAGGACTGGAACCCAGAATTACTTCTGGAGGGAGCATTGCATTGTCAACTATGCAATATTTCAGATAAGATGCCAAACCTCATATGTTCCTTTCATAAGCTGTGGCACTGTTCCATTCACCTCTACCCCATTAAGGACATTGGACTTTGTCTGTGGAACTGATGCACTACAATGCTGAGAACTATATTCTGCACTCTGTATCTTCCCCTTTGCTCTATCTATTGTACTTCAATTTGACTTGATTGGATATTTATGCACAGTATTATCTGATCTGATTGAATAGCACAAAAAATAAAGTTGTCGCTATACTTCAGTACACAGTACAAGAATAAGCTTAAAGCTAATCTGCAGGGAAGCAAATCCAATGCATTTCAGACCTTTTCATACCTTGTATTATATTTTGTAATTAAAGTTCTACATTGGATTAAAATAAAACCATAAAATCCTTGAATTACTCAATAGTTCAGGCCACATCTGTCGGAAAGAAACGGGTGATTTTCAGGTCAAAGAAGTGGATGGAGCCCACATAAATTTGTTAGATTGCAGGGAGGGTGGGCGAGAGGTCGTCTAATGGGAAAACCTGGGTGACCATGGGGATAAGCAGTAAACAAGGTTACCTGGTCAATGGAGACACAACAAACTGCAGATATTGGAATCCCAAGAAAAACACAAACACCTGTCTATTCTCTCCACAAATGCTGCCTGACCCACTGAGTTACTCCAGCACTTTGAGTTTTTATCCAGTCATTGAGAGAATGGGAGCAATTTTAGAATGAAAATATTAACAAAAGAATGAAGGCATTGCAACATGCAAGCAGGAAGTCATGTCTGCATGTTCTGACACCCAGAGCAGCACGCAGACAGAACATTAAATGCTGTACCTCAATTTGCAGTGGATCTTGCTGTAACAGCGCTGGAGACCACAGAACGACAGGTCAGAGTGGAGTGGGATGGGGAATTCAAGTGGCAGGTACTGGGTGCTCAGGATCACGCCTGCATTTACTCCTAAAGACATAGAGAAATAAATTTGAAGCCAAGTTGAGAAGGCAAAGTCCCTTCTAATATCCTGCAAATGCTGCATGTGCAAAAACTGAAGTAATTGCTGGATCTATGTTGAGTAAATCTTTAAATGTTATTTTTATGGGAGTGTATATTTTAATTTAGTGATGCTAGTTTTCCAGTTTGGTTCAGGAACCAAGGCAAACTATAGAGAAAATCAACACAATCTTCTTCCTCTCTTTAAACTATTTATTTATTTTTCCTAACCAACGATCTTTGGCTTTATAGCATTTCCAGGAGACAGAAAATGTTCAACTTTTTCCAAGCCATGTTGCACACAACTGACCTAGGAATTCCAAACACTTGTGGAAAGGAGTAGTCTCCTGATCTCCCTCTCAGTGTGTTTCATAATAGCAAAGCTCCTGTGAAATCTCTCAGACAAACTATTCCAGGAAGACTTTAGATGGCTTTTGACAAAGAGAATAATTATATCAAAATTTATGTTCCTTCATCCAGTCACAAAAAAAGTCAGTGACTTCATTTCCTACCATAGGATGTGAGATCATTTGAGCTGCAAAAATTACCATGAGGAAAACAAAACAATTTAAAGTAAACCATTCTCATGATATTTATGTTAGAAAACAAAATAAATAAAAACAAAGAAAATGCTATGACAAAATAAATATAAAGCTTAATTGCAAAATAACCATTCTTGGATGGAATTACTGAGTTGAGTTTATTGTCACGTGTACCGAGGTACTTTGAAAAACTTTTGTTACGTGCTAACCAGTCAGCGGAAAGATAATACATGATTACAATCGAGCCATTACACTCAGGATGTACAATTGCTGTTGTGTGGGTCAGAATATTTGCTTCATACTTTGTGTGGTGATGTTGCAGCAAAATATCAGGGATGCAGCAGTACTCTTGCCTCTGAAACAGAAATGGATTGAACCTCCATTTAAAGTATATAAAATCTATGCTAATTCTTCAGTGCTTTGTGTACCTAGCAACTCTGACTGGGACAATTCTTCCTTCCAGAAACCTCCCATTTCCAACCATGACACTCAATGATACAAAGATTCTTAAACAATATGAAAATTGGGGCTGGCCTGAGATTGCTGGTTGATGATTTCATTCAGGCTGTGGGTCCATTCTGTGGGTGATGGTGCTGTACTAATGGTGGAATCATTGAATCAAACATTATGAAAGCAGACTGATGATGCCAGAGTTGGTTAAATGAATCCATCAAATGCTGAAGAGTTGTTGCTGATATCTTGGTGGCCAACCTGCATCTGATGAGGACCTAGTTCTGGGATATCTCCAAGCACCGTGACAAACAACTTCTGCAGCATTTTACTCCAATGGGAATGGAAATGCTACTAGTTTTGGCTAGACATACATGACATGTCACTACATGTCGATATATGCATCATATGTAGCATCCTATGCATCCTATGCTATGAGAAATCTGGAATAAATCTCAGAGAATGCAATCTAAAAATATCACTGTGTAGGAAGGAACTGCAGATGCTGGTTTAAACCGAAGGTAGACACAAAATGCTGGAGTAACTCAGCGGGACAGGCAGCATCTCTGGGGAGAAGGAATGGGTGACATTTCGGGTCGAGTTTGAAGAAGGGTCTCGACCCGAAACATCACCCATTCCTTCTCTCCAGAGATGCTGCCTATCCCGCTGAGTTACTCCAGCATTTTGTGTCTACCTAAAAATATCACTGTTCCATCAACAATGGATCAAAATCCATGAACTCATACTGCAAGTTGCACCTGAGAAAGTAAGTCATCATCAGCTTCCCAGGGGCTCTTAGGGAAGGATTTTGGAGGGTCTAAAACATTAAATACTAGAGGGCATTATTTTACAGTGAGAGAGGGAAAGTTTAAATAATATTTACATTGTGGTGGATGTCTGGCACTCACTGCTCGAGGAAGTGGTGACAATAGATATGATAGCAATATTTAAAGGCCATTTAGACAGGCATGTGGACAGAATGGGAATTGAGGATATACATGTAGATCATGTGCAGCTTAAATTGGCATCATGGTCAGCACAGACATCGTGGGCCGAAGGGTCTGTTCTGCCTTGTACTATTTTAAGTTATATATTCTGTACTGTTCACTCTCCTCAAGGTTAGTACGAACTCAGTATACTTTGCAACACTGAGATCAGCAAAACACAGAGAAATCCACAGTTATTGGTGGTTAGGAGTTACACCACTCCAGAAAAAAACAAAAACAAACAACAACCAATTGAAGCTAGCCGAGTCCCATTCCTTTACCCAATAGAGCTTTACAAAGGGTCACAGACCTGACATGTTAACTGGTTCTTTTTTCACAGGGTTCAAGGATTATATCAGGAAATGTCCAATATAGAAAACTACTCTGTAAAGTTTTTTTTCTGACCTTGGCATACCATTTCAAAGTCAAGGCCAACCTTTGCAAGAATACTGTTACATACCATAAATACTGGTAGTGGCCCTGATGGTGGTTTCATGGGTCATCAATCAAGACAGATGATAATGACTGCCAGTACTGTAGCCAGTGTATTCTGCTGTGAGGAGGATAGTTCACGATCACTATTTGATCTACTGTGCAGTTTACTTGTGGTAAACATGGTGCATAATAGCCTCAAGTCAGGTAATCCACTCGGTAAGACACACCCCTGAAGAAGCGATTGGATACCTTCAACAATCAGTTTCAACTCTATTAATGACACTCAGAATATTTTGGATAGTCATCATTGCTAGCGATGAATCACCTGAGCCAAAAGCAATCTCGACACCAAATCCACAAACCAAGAAGGTCTGGTTTTACATGTATATAATAACCAAAACCTACTAACAAAGAGGAGTGTTTCTTGATCAGCTGGGCAAGTAGGCAGAGGAGTGGCTAATCCATTGTCACTACCAGGGTGTCAGAGGTTGTGGGGAGAAGGCTGGAGAATAGGGTTAGGAGGGAGAAATAGATCAACCATGATTGAATGACTGAGTAGATTTGATGGGCCGAATGGCCTAATTCTACTCCTATCACTTATGATCTTATGGTCTATCCTAACACACCAGGGACAATTTACAATGTTTACCGAAGCCAGTTAACCTACAAACCTTCAAAGTTTCATAAGAATTATAAATCTATTTTTAAATTCAGTGTATAATGAGATATAGCACAAAAATAGAGGATCTATAGTATTTTGAATAAATTGATGGAATGTAACAGAGATTTCAAGTTAAATATCCAAATTTTAGATTCAGTATTGTTGATTTTCGTGCATCTTAAATACAAGTTTTTTTGCGGCATCAGCTGAACTTCAATGCTGCTCAATCTTATCTGATGGTAACACATGAAAACGGAATTAGGATGCACAAAAAAAGTTGGCATGGGTATGGTGAGCTGTGCCATACAATTCTGCGATTCTATATAAACTCTGGGTCTTGCCATCATTTTGGTGGATAACAGGCAAGTAATTTACAGGGTGAGTGTGACAAAAACAAGGCCCAATTACAATGATTGGTATTACTGAAGCCAAGTAGAATATCAAACATAAATCCAAAACTGAAACCGTGTACAATCTGATTTTAACATGATTTTAACATGTAACATAAGCAAAATATGGCAAAGTCATCAGACCAGTAATCAGAGGCCAAGACTAATAATTTGAAGAATTGAGTTTGTATCTCACTCTGCACATAATCTAATCATGACCGTGAAACAGTTTGTTGTAAAATCTTACTGTCGTTAGAGGAATGATCTGCCATCCTTGCTGATGTGATTAATTCTGAATACAGTAGTCCAGAAGTACTCCCACTTGTATCATAATTGTTTTGTTGAAACTTAATAAACGTTCACAAATACACAAGAAAATGGGAGCAAGAGTAGGCCAACAAGCCCTTCTACCTCACCATTTAATATCGAAGGCAGACACAAAATGCTGGAGTAACTCAGCGGGACAGGCAGCATCTCTGTTGAGAAGAAATGGGTCACGTTTCGGGTTGAGATCCTTCTTCAGACTGAGTGGGTGGGACAGAGATAGAATGTAGTCGGAGACAGTAAGACCGGTAGGAGAACTGGGAAGTGGGAAGGGGATAGAGAAAGAGGGAAAGCAAGGGCTACCTGAAGTTAACAAAGTCAATGTTCATACCGCTGGGGTGTAAGCTACCCAAGCGAAATATGAGATGCTGTTCCTCCAATTTTCGCTGGACCCCACTCTAACAATGGAGGAGGCCCAGAACTGAAGGTCAGATTAGGAATAGGAGGGGGAGTTAAAGTGCTGAGCAACTGGGAGATCTGATAGGTTAAGGCGGACTGAGCGGAGATGTTCAGCGAAACGATCGCCGAGCCTGTGCGTGGTCTCACCGATACACAGGAGTTGACAACTGGAACAGCGGATACAGTAGATGAGGTTGGAGGAGGTGCAAGTGAACCTCTGCCTCACCTGAAAAGATTGTTGGGGTCCTTGGATGGAGTCGAGGGGGGAGGTAAAGGGACAGGTGTTGCATCCCTCACCATTTAATATGGCTGTGGCTTCAACTCCTTTTCTGTCAGTTCTCCATACTCCTCTACCCCTCAATCTATCAAATATTTATCAGCCTCCATCTTAAATTATTCTAATGATACGGCTTCCCCCTTGCAGATATCCTGACCCCTGACACTGCAAAGACGTTCTACCATCTATAGGCACAAGTCTAGCGAGTGAGGGAATATTCTTTGTTTGTCCAGATGAGTGTGGCTCAAACAGCATTCAATAAGCTTGACACTGTCTAGGCCAAAGCAACTCAATTAACTGGTATCCCATCCGCTATCCACACATTCATTCCTTACACCAACGGTTTCAATGGGTTCCATCTGCACATACATCACAGTGGCTGACAGCAGTGTGCTTTCTACTATGTCACTCATTGATATAAACCTGCAATATTTACCACCAAGGAAGACAGGGGCAGGAGACGCACAGGAACACCACTGATTGCATGCTTCCCTCCACGTCGCACATCATACTGATGTAGAAATATAATGCACACCTCCAGATTCAGGGACAGTTTCTTTCCCAGCTGTTATCAGCATTGAAACATCCTACCACAACCAGAGAGCAGTGCTGAACTACTATCAACTTCTTAGGTGTCCCTCGGACTATCCTTGATCGGACTTTGCTGGCTTTACCTTGCGCTAAACGTTACTCCCTTATCATGTATCTGTACACTGTAAATGGCTCAATTGTAATCATGTATTGTCTTTCTGCTGACTGGATAGCACGCAACAAAAGCTTTTCACTGTACCTCGGTGCAGGTAACAATAAACTAAACTGAACTGAATTGCCATCCCCCCATTGTCAACAGGCCAAAATGTGAGCAACTCTTATACAGTAGCCTTTGGGAATATCTTCACTAAAGGACAACAGACGTCCAAGAAAGCCCCTCACTGCTCCCTTCTCCAGTGCAATTAAAGATGAGCAATGGTCCAGTTGTGCTCACGTCCCAAAAATACAGTACATCAATTTTATGAGGTGTGGTTCCTATGTACATCTACTGCGAAAACGGTATAAATATATACAATATAAGGCATTGTTTAGAAATGGATCGGAATGCAACAAAAGTACGTGCCATAGATTAACTCAACCTGCTTCTTATCATATTCTTTAGGCCCTTCTTCAGTAGAATATCTGTCTCTGAATTGTTTGTATTCAGTCAGCATTGTGAATCATTCTTGCCTTCACCAATCCTTAGAATGGAATCAAGTCACTTCTTCTTTTTCTCTTTGCCATTATTGATATCTGAGAATATAAGAACAGCCAATGATAATTGTCCCAATATCACATGATGCATCATTTGTTATAAAGAACTGGAAAGTCAAAAACATTGAGATGAACATTTAGTTAAATATTTAAAACTTTTTAGCTTTTTTTGAGTGTGCAATTGTTTAGAAAACGAATTCTCAAACTGTTACTTATCTAACAATAACTACAACATTGCATGGATATTTTTTTTCAAACCCATTCAATACATTTTGCATAGTTTCCAACTTTGCCTATGAATCCCTGGAAATACGATTTGCGATTTGTTTGTTTTTTAAATAAACTCTGACATTAAGTAATTTTGAGAGAAATTCCAATTCTTTTGGCTTTTGCCATCATTTTGCAGGTAAATACAACATATCTTATCGTAAGTATATCCACAGAAATGTTTTTCAGCATGCCCAATTGTAGCAGAGAAATCAGATCAGTTGCTACAATGCTACTGAGCCATTGACAGCCTATGGACATCATTAATTGTGGCAGGGGGAAAGGTGATAATCCCAACCAGTCAAATCTAAACAGCTTCTGTGTGTGTTCATGTATTTTGTTTGGGAAGATGAGAAATATCTACATCATTCAAGTGTTTTGAATTGCCTTGTGCTTTTTAAAGGGATAACATGTATTTCTTTTATTAGTTTTGTTTATTAGTTTCGAGATACAGTGCGGAAACACAGAGTCTTTGGAGTGTGGGAGGAAACCGAAGATCTCAGAGAAAACCCACGCGGTCATGGGGAGAACGTACAAACTGCAAACTCCGTACAGACACCCCCCTTAGTGGCGATTGAACCCGGGTCTCTGGCGCTGTAAGCACTGTAAGGCAGCAACTCTACCGCAGTACCACCCTACTTGACACCAGTAATCTAGATATCAGTAATCTTTTCATTGTTACACTTTATTTGTTGGTCTGCAACTCTCGTATTAACCCGCGTTCTTGTATGCTTGAAACTCTTCAATTCACAACACAATTATTGTAGCTTCCTAGTATTTATTGTCCTTTGTTAAACTTGAATATGTCTCACTTCCGCATTATGGATCTTCACCGGTACATTCCTGAATATTTCTTCCTTTTCTATCATAAACCTTTGAACAATTATGTTCCAATTATTTCTTTTCAATCATATCATGTTTCTTTGAATTGTGCTTTTATAAACCCCGTATGAATAATTCACAAACACGGCATGGATTTTTTTTTCGAAACCCTTTAATCCCCTCAGTATAATTTGAATTACATTGTATCTCAGCTGTGCAGTTTTCTTTTAAAAGTAGAGGCAAGCACAGCTTGTAGAGCTGCTGTCTCACTGCACCACAGACACGGGTTCAATCCAGACCTTGGGTGCTGTTCATGTGGAGTTTGCACATCCTCCCAGTGACCACATGGGTTTTCTCCCAGTGCTCCAGTTTCCTCCCGCGTCCCAAAGGTTTGTAGGTTAATTAGCCTCTGTAAATTGCCACTAATGTGTTGGGAATGGATGAGAAAGTACAATAACATAGAACTACTGTGAACGGGTGATCGCTGGTCAGCATGGACTCGGTAAGCTGACGGGCCTGTTTCCATGCTGTATCGCTAAACTAAACTGTTCTGCACACTTGTACGGTGAAACAATTTTAATGGAAACACACTGGGCACATTTGAAAAAGCTTCATGTGTTCCTGCAATCATACAGCAAAGAGGAAGCCCGGTTAGCCCATTGTACCTGTGCTCGCTCATTAAAAGACCTATTCACCGAGTCTTCTCCCAGGATGATTTCCCATAATCCTGCAATTTTGCCTTTTTAATAAAATCCCATTATTTCATGTACGTTAATGTTGGAATAAGTAAAATACTTGTTTTTAAAAGTTATCCTTTATGATACATCACTGAGATGTGGATTATTGTATTACTGACAATGACTTACAATGGTTTTGGGTAACCTCATGTTTTCTCATTGGGGGGAAAGGCAATCTTTAGCTATTATTACACCGATCACAAGAGTGTGAAATATAGTCACAGAATATTAGGGTAAAACATAACCATATGGTATTATATGACATATAATTTCAGTCAGTATTTGTATCACTTAATGGATAGTTTAGGTGCATTTACGCTGTGGCAGCTGGTCTGAGGAACTGCACTCTGGGCTCCAGCCAAGCTCGCCTGTTTACACTGCTTGGCTCCTGCCTGGCTGAAACTTTAACCATCATGTTTAGGAGAAAGCTCTGCAAATGCCTTAATGCACACAGGCACAGAGCTGTCTCCCAAAAATTAGAAACAACAACTTTGCATTTAAACAGCGCAAAATGTAAGTGTTGAGAAAGTGGAGGGGAATGAATGTCTGTCTTGCACTTTAAATTAATGACAGATAGGTTTACAGTGGAGGGTCCAAAGGAACCAGTCTAACAGTGAGCCAAATTTAAACTCTATGGTACATCAAGCCAAATACCACCACTTCCACTTTAGTGACAGTGTGAAGCAGCAGGGGATTTCTACCGGTATTACAAGTGTCAGTGAAGGTTATCATCACCCATTCTATATTTGCAATGGGAACTTTCTGAGTCTCTGTGGAGCACATGTGAGACAATGCACATTTTACTTGTTTGAATGAGTGACACTGTCATTAAGAGCAGGAATAGACCATCTGGCCCAGCCCAGCTCCGGCTGATCCTCTAGCTCAATCCAATTTCCATCCATTATTGCTGTACGCCTTCATTTCCTTCATATCCAGAAAGCTTTCAATCTCTGTTCTGGATGAGCTCAATGACTGAGTGCACACAACCCTCTGAGGTAGCAAATTCCACATATTCACCATACCTTCAAAGATGGCATTTCTCCTCCTCCGAGTCTTAAATGGCACACCCCTTTCTGAGGCTGTGACCCTTGGTTCTAGACTGCTGCAGAAATGTGGTAATTTTCAATGCAATCACCTCACATCCTTTCCAAGAAAATACAAGCCATATTTACTTAATCTCTCTTCATAAGGTGAATACACCATCCCAGGATGAAATGTATTTGCACTCCATCTGTGATAAGTATTGTATCCCTTCATAAATAAGGAGACCAGAACCACACAAAATCTGCTGTACCTCCCAATTGCTAACCATTTTAACTCCCCTTCCCATTCCCACACTGACCTGTCCTTCCTGGGCCTGCTCCATTACTAGAATGAGGCCATGTGCAAACATCTCATATTGCGCTTACAACCCAAGGTATCAACATTGAATTCCCCAAGTTTAAGTAACTAATCCACAAACACACACCACCCGCTTTTCACCCCTCTCTCCCCTGTGCCCCATCTGGATTGTGCGCCAATTTCTCCCTTTCCCCATCGCTCTATACCCTTCCATCTATACTTATTCCTCTGGTTTCATATTTCACGTCTCTTCTATCATCTCCTGGGTGTGTAGGAAGGAACTGCAGATGCTAATTTACACCGATGATAGACATAAAATGCTGGAGTAACTCAGCAGGACAAGTAGCATCTGTGATGGTAGATTCATGCCGATGGCATTAGGGAGACGCAAGAAACTGCAGGTGTTGAAATCTTGATCTGGACAACATGCGGTGGAGGGTCTCGACTCGAAACGCCACCCGGTCCTTCTCTCCAAAGATGCTGAGTTACTCCAGTATTTTGTGTCTATCAATAGTGTACACCAGCACCTGCAGTTCCTTCCTACACAACCCAGTGGGTCAGGCAGCATCTGGGAAAAGAATGGACAGGCGACGTTCCAGCTCCGGACCCTTTTTACGATGATATTATATGAGCTATAGATGGTGTTGATTATTGTTACTGAGATCGCTGCTGAGAACTCTTCAAATACGCCCTCTGCAGCCCTATCCGCTGATGTTTTATTTTACATTTATGCGAGTTAACTATTTGAGCAGCTTGTACAGTTGCCATGCGATTAAAAATTATGGGATATTGGGTTTTTCAATGGGTGAAATCATTCTCGGAACAGTACATAGACAAAATGCATATTTCACTCGCTGCTTTAGTCTCATATCAATGAAACTGTAAAGCAAGCACATTTCTGGTTTTTCGAAAATAAAGAAAAGGACCGAGCACCACGTTGTGTAACATTCCCCCCCCCCCCCCCCCCCTGAAATTACAGTGAACCAGAATGAAAACGAGAACTATGGAAGCCGCGTTTGGTTTTGGAGATATAAGGATGTGTACTTCCACAGCTTCTTATAGCAGAAACAGTCCCGAATCCAGAGATCACAAAATACTGGAGTAGCTCAGCGGGTCAGGCAGCATCTCTGGGGAACGTGGATAGAGGACGTTCTGGGTCGAGACCCTTTTTCACACTTCAGAGTATGAAAAATAGCTTATCCGTGTACTCCAGAGATGCTGCCTGACCCGCTGAGTTACTCCAGCGACAGCGAGACACAAAATGCTGGAGTAACTCAGCAGGACAGGCAGCATCTCTGGAGTACACGGGAGTACAGAGGAGAGGAGAATCGATGGGTGACGTTTCGAGTCGTGACCCTTCTGTACAAGATGCCAGCATCTGCAGACCCTGTGTCTCTGTCCAGACCGCTACTCTTGCCATTGCGGAATCAATAAGTCAAGAAGCAGTCCGCTCGGAACACCGAGGTCTATCCATGCTAGATGTTATCCGACGTCTCCAGTACACTGTTGAAATGACAACGTTATCGTCCCGCGTTTCTCAATCCTGCCAGCATTTGATTGACGCGATTGAGTTGCGCGAGTACTTCCTTAACACACGGGAGACCGTAGATTAGTGTGTGAACTAACGAAGAATAGTCACAGAAAATTAACCTTCGTACATATTCCCTCTCCCCCCTCTCAGTCTGAAGAAGGGTCTCGACCCGAAACGTCGCCCATTCCTTTTCTCCAGAGATACTGCCTGTCCCGCTGAGTTACTCCAACATGTTGTGTCTTTCTACTACGTACATTTGTTGGGGTGGCCGTGGGGGGGGGGGGGGGGGGGGGACACATAGTATTTCTAGTTTCTGAATGAAGCAGACATTTCATAGGGAAACGGATCCAATGTCACTGATGCAATGTTTGAGGGCAAGGGGTGATTTTTTTTCGAGGGCAATTCATTTGTTTTCGAATGTCTTCTTCAAATGTGGAACAGTTCTGTGGAAGCATTTGGGAAACATTTATGGAACTGAAAGTCGTTCAATTTCCGAGAAAAACGTCAAAGTCACAGTAACTCGGTCATTAGAAGACGAAACAGTCAGCAGTTTTCGATTCGCGGCAGCAGTCGTTATTACTTTAAAGAGATATTTAAAATCTTCGTTCATGGATTAACGTAATGTTCATTTGGAGATATCGGTCAATGAAGTACTTGTCGGCTCGTGTCATCGAAATAATAATCCAGTGAAAGAGAGCAATCGTGTTGCTTATTCATGCAACGGTTTTTTCTGCGGTTGGTGTTGGTTTAAGCAGACGTGAATTCGGTGAAGTGAGGCGGTGGTGGCGTCTGGAGATTTCTCATCTGCCACTAAAAGTTGTGAAAGTGCTTCATCTTTATCGCCAGTAGCCAGTATTTTACCGGCTGCCCCTTCAACTGCAATATAACCAAGGGTCGTAGACATGATCCATAACCCACTCTAGGAATAGGTTTGAGGATTAATCAAAACTAAAATCGTTTTATTGAGTAATGAAGATGAAAATCCGACAAAATATTTTCGTGAAATTAAGGTTGTTTCACAAAATGTAGTAAAATCGACCTCCGATCAATAACTGTCCATTGAAATGTATATAACCCCCTGCCTATAATTCCGTAAATGCTTACAGTAATCGTGCCATCCAGTGTGGGTTGCGGGTTCGATCCATTTCAATCATAATTTTCAATTTGCTGACATTTTAAAAGCATTTGTGCGATCAACGTTACTTTATCACCACTAACTGTGAAAGATGAAATGCCCCTGCGTGTTTAATATAAAGAGGGGTGGGGGTGGGGGGGTTATGTAAGATTCCGTGGTAATTCATACGTAATTATTAAGATTGGATCACATCTGAACATATTATGTTGAGAATGTGATTTCAGATCATTTAAATATGATCCAGCAAAATGGGGATACGAACTATAAACCCGAGATTCTATTATATTAGTATATAGAGGAGATAAAAAAAATCTTTAAATCTCTACAATTTCTCTCCACTTTATACAAAACGTTTTGGTGATGAAATCAATGTATCTGACACCTAGTTTACGGTAATGATATGATTCTACGCGTATTAATTTGACACTTTACAACCATTGGAAGATTGCATGTTTTCCAGAGATGCTGCCTGACCCGCTGAGTTACTCCGGCACTTTGTGTTCTACTTATAAAAAGTAATGTCTTACCGTGATAATAGTGACCCTCATTTTTAACTCTCATAACATGGATTTTAAAATATTTGTATTTAGCCTGTTGAGCAAATTAAAGACAGGGATGTGGACTGGCCTGTACTAATTAATTCTTGGACTTGTTGACTGAGTTCCCATATGGAATATTCTTTACCTGAATCTTTATATGAAGACATTTGTCTCCCAATCTAACTTTTCTTTCTACTTGCAATGTAAAACTGTACAATGTAAAATGTAAAACTTAAACTCTCTGCCCACCCAACAACAAACACCTTCAGACAAGGTGTACACACACCAGAAAGACGATAACTATATTACAATATTAACTTTGCGCGTACATCTCGCGTCTATTTCGTATATTATTCCAAAATATGAACATGTTATCTCTTTCACTTGATAGTGAAATTTAACATAACTTGTTTATAACTTGTAAAATATGTAATATAACCATTTTTGTGACATTTTAGAGGCATTTGTAGAATTAACATAACTCCATCGGCAATAACTGTTAAAGATTAAATGTTGCTACACATATAATGCACAAAATATGGATCACTGCCAAAATATATTGTCCTCTGATAGGAATATGTACGAATCACGAAAATAAGCGCGTAAGAAACGATTTTAAAGTCTCAACGCTATGTTTTAAATCGGGATCTAAGATGATTGAGTGTAAGAAGGAACTGCAGATGCTGGTTTGCACCTAAGATAGACACAAACTGCTGGAGTAACTCAGCGGGGCAGGCAGCATCGCTGGAGAAAATGTATAGGTGACGTTTTGAATCGAGACCTTTCATCAGACTCATGAAATAATTGATGTGCTTAGTTCATCGTCTTTCCACGTCACACTACCATAAACGTACAGATATTGCAGTACCTTGCCAACTTTATCCTTGTGCCACGAAGTCCAGACATCGAGTCTCAACACTGGTCATTCATCCTCGTGTGCATCGAGCCTCCAACAATCAATTCAGTCCATGTTGGTCGTTGGCATAAACCAATTTGTTCCTCCACTGAATATAATCATTCATTTTATGCCTCACACCCAATCTTGATATACGCATCATCTGCCCTTCGCTGTTCACAACGACAATTGCCTGAAGTACCACTCATACATACATCGACTAAAAACGCATTCCGGTTCTTCCGAAACGTTGCCTATTTCCTTCGCTCCATGGATGCTGCCTCACCCGCTGAGTTTCTCCAGCATTGTTGTCTACTTCCGGTTGTTCACTCCAGATTTTGGCAATTATTTGCTTTATTTTTCCTAAATATTTGAGGTGCTTTGTAAGTAACGTAAATTTCATCCAGTGCGTTCATGATTTTTTTTTTTAATTCTCCCTCCAATAGAATGCAGAATATGCAAGGCAGCTAAAGTCTCAGTCAGACAAAGGTGGAAAAACAAAATCGGATCTTAGGTCAACTGAAAACACACATGATTTCTAAACATTAAAACAAGATGCGCGGAAGCATTTATACACATCATGTCAGTAGTTTCGAAGCACCTTGCAGAGAGAGCGAGAGAGAAAGGCAAAATATAGGCCATTTTACTGGGGGGTTAATAGATGCTGTCACTTTATGCCATCCACTTGATATATTATCCAATTAAATCAATTCTACAATTAATCAACAGTACTGGATATACATTAGATCAACATCGGCATGCATTACTGACTCAGAAATATTCCCTGCTTCTTTCTCTCTGTCGAAAGACTTCTTCTTAAAATACATTGTACTTCTTCCCCTAAGATTTGTCCGTCAACAATATCTAAAATCAGTCTGAAGAAGGGTCCCGAACACGAACGTCGTCTATCCATTCACTCCACTGAGGCTTCCTGACCCACTGAGTTACTCCAGCACTTGGTGTTTTGCTCCGGATTCCAGTCTCTGTATTTCCTCGTGTTTAAAATAGACATCATTGTATCTGTGTGAGATTATATTGACTTAGAGTTCTGTAAAAGTGTGTTGTAATTACGTGTTATGCACATTTCCAAACAAAGCAATGGTTTTGTAAATGGCCAGCCGTGAGATGTTTTGAGGCGGGGGTATAAATGACAGCTCGTGTGTGTTAATTTCAAACGGGAACAGATTGCATTTAAGTAAAGCAAGACATGAACATGTCATTATCACCTTCGTGTACACAAACTGCGGCGTTTCAGTGTGGTTTTGCATGCATTCACTTTTCTTGCCTGACGCACCAGATAGCACAACCTTTTAATAAAAAAACATAAATGCATTAGTTTGGGCGTGATTTTTGGGGGGGGGGGGGGCTGGAGGTATAGCAGTATCCATAACACTGTCTGACAGTAGCTATCCCTAGGGCTTAACAAGCTGAGTGCCTTCGAATTATTTCCATAATGATCAATAAATGGATCTCGCAAATCTCAGGGCATTCAAAATATTTTTTAAAAGCTTTAAAAATATTTCAACAGAAGCAACATTCACTCGCAGAAGTGTCAATAGTCAGTAGAAAAGTGGCAACTGTTGAAATGCATCAAATATCTTGCTCTTTGGTGTATTTCAGCAAACAGTGCGTGTTAACGAGCCCTTGTAAAAACAACCTTATCATACTGATTAAAAAAAACTGCCGAAATAATAACACTGCTGGTCATACTGATTAAAATAATAAAAGGATGAAGCAAGTGGCCATAAACACGGCTCATCTCAAGTAAATTCGCTGTTTTGCATATGCTTTCCAACAAGTAGTTTCTGGAGAAATCAGTGTCCTTAAAAACAATAATAAAACCATGTAGAGTGTTTTAAAAAAATAGACATTTTGACAAAGATGGTTTAGCTGAGGCCTACACACTGGAGGTTTTAAATAGACACCTGTCCCCATCAGGTTTCTGTTTGAACATTCCTCCCACAAGGCAGTTTGTAAAATAATTTGAAAAATTATCGACATTATTAGTAAAATCAACCCAGTTTGGACAACATTTGCCAGTCCCTTGTGTTTCTATTGCTCAACATTCATATTGATTGCTTTATGTTTTTGCATTTGCTTTATTTCTCTCTCTCTCTTCTCTCTCTCTCTCTCTCTCTCTCTCTCTCTCTCTCTCTCTTCTTAAAATGACAGCAAATACTCACCGGCTTCTAAATGGATATCCAGAAGTGAGCGGCCGTCAGAATTTTTGTTTTAAAGACATTCATTTGCAATTCGTTTAGAGTCAGCGAAGGAAGGAGCTGGTGGAACCTGTCGCGCTGCAACATCAACTAAAAAGGGGCATTCACCAGAAAAAAAAATATCTCTCTCTTTATTCCTACTCCGTCATTTGAACCGCGTCTCTTTAAAGCTCGGTGCATTTTTGTTTTTGTGTCAAAGACATATTGCCTTATCCCGCCCGCACTGACAGGACTAACCGCGCGCCTAAACTAAACTAAACTCCAGCCGTCCACGGTGCAATGTGTCAATTCCCTCAGACTGTTGCAAAATAAAAACCTTTGCAAAATGTTAATTGCAAAAAAATAATAATAAATCGGGGCGCAGTTTTGACAGAAAATTATTTTTTTCCGGGGGGGGGGGGGAGGGGGGGGAAAAACGGTTATTGTCGTTTTTTTCAAAAAAAATAACGCGGGTTCAAAAAGTTGGCCGGGATGAGGCGCGCGGGGCGGGGATTGATCGACGTGCGGCTGCTCAATGGGACGCGGGCTCCGTCGACGCCGCCCCTCCCCCCCATCCTTCGTCATGGTGGAGACTGACCAATGGGGCGAGGGTCCGGGGGGCGGGACCCCGGGCCGGGCGGGAGCGCGCTGACGTGAGGCGCGGGCGGGCGGGCGGGCGGGAGCGCGCTGACGTGAGGCCGCGCTCGCGCTGCCACTGGCCGCCGCCCCGTGGCGTGCTCGCTCTCCCCGGGGAGCCCAGCTGTCAATCACCCCCCCCCCCACACACACACACACACACATCTCCATGCTGCAAGCGCCACTTCCGCGACTAACCACCCCCAACCCTTCTTTCTTTTTTTAAATTAAAAAAAAAAATCCACCATGCTTTTTAATCTTTGCACTTTCTGCACATGCATCTCTTGATCATTCTGCAAACAATTCCAAAGGGCTTGTTGTACCCTCAGGCTTAGCTACTGTCAGGCAAAGTGTTGTGGACGCCGCCCCACCTCCAACCTAAAAAATCACGCCCAAAACTGATGCACTTATGTTTTGAAAAAATCTATAAACCTCAGAAAAATATCGTTCCAGGGTGGATAGGGGTTGGACAGCGATGTTATGGAAAAGATAGTGCTCCAAACATTTTATAATCTTTCACCCAGCATTGACAAAATCCGTTGCAAAGACAGGACGTTGACAACAATTTAAGTATTGAATTAAACATTCAAACCACCTTCCTGACAGTAGATGAGGCCGAAATCCACCCAACTCGTTCGTCAATCAGCATCTGCACCCTCTTCTCCCTCCAATTAAGTAGTTAATTGTCATTAGTAACACGCGAAACAGCTGCGCGCACCTCAGCTGTGATCACACACTTAAAAAAAGGGGGGGTATTGTACATTTTTCTTTATTTGATTTCACGATGCGAAACAAAAGTCAGCATCTTTCCACACGTTACAAAACAAACAAAAAGAGAAATATAACCAATGCTAAGGCAGAAAACAAGCCTGGCTCAGGACGCTTTTTCTTTCCAGCATAGCCTTATATCATGACAGGCAAAATAGAAGAGAAAAATCTACATTAAAGCATTTACAAATGCACATGAAAAAAAAGCCACCTTGGCTTAACGGAAAATTATCTTCTAGAATCCAAAACAAAAACATCAATTCTTTTTAACATAAATAAGTTAGTATAATTTCTCAGTGTCTTTACAAAGTTATGTACACAGGTACATTAGAATTTTTTTTATTTTTTTTTAAACACAATACACAGCTCGGTAGTTTTGCAAGTCCATAGGGAAAAAAACCTACATTGCTGCTATTCAAATCATATATTTTTTTCTAAACTCTGAACTTTTAACAAGTTTCCATTTCTCCCCCCCCCCTCCCACTCCCACTCCCCCTTTTCCCCACCAAACTGGTTTATGTGCTACAAAAAAAAAACTATATACACAGGTAGTAAAATCAGCCAAGTGAAAAGGAAGAACCTAATTGCACTGCGATATATCCATTCTAAAATGGGCGGTTTTAGTGTTCATTTGAGTTCAGTGCTTGGACTCTCTCCACCATGGGAGAGGCAACGATATGTGTATGTGAGGAACGGGTCCCACCTCCTGTAAGCACTGCCATAGATGAACAAGGAAAAGAGGATCATCGTGTCTGAAACAAGGAAAACACAAATTACAGTTTAAAATTAAGTGTATTTTTTTCCCCAAAATGAAAACACAGCTCTAAACAATTTATAATACTTTAACCCAGTATAATTTGCATTGACAAGGTTGGCAGGCAGCATCTCTGGAGAACATGGGTATGTGACGTTTGGGGTCGGGACACTTCAGACTTCTGTATTTTCTTTCTAATTGTTTTCATTACTTAGATCCTAATTGGCACAGCCACGCTGTTCACTTCAAGCCACCCATATCGAATCCCAAAAGTTGCTAAAGCAACCGGTGATTTGAAGCAAGTAACACCGGGAGCAATATTAATTTGGTCTTCTCCCCCACTGAAGACAATAACACACACCCCCTTCAGACTTATCGTGTGTTATACCTTGCTCTTCAAGTAATCTACAAGAAAACTATTCCAGGCAGCATGGCAGAAAGTTACTGCAAAACACACGTACAGTTGTAACGTTTCAATAGATTAATTAGTATTATCGGATTAGCAAACAATTATTGCCATTGCCACTTTCAAAGGCCATTTCTAAACAAGTGAATTTGCTCTCTAGTTGTACAACCATTGGCGAAGGGAACGAGGTGTTTGTCACTGACAGCATCTACCGACTTATAGCAGCTCTTCCGTGGACTTTTAAGAAATTGGATCCGAAAATCAATCAAAATACCAAACGGTATTCGACTCGAAACAAATTGTGAATATTTCAGCATCTGCAACTGATTAAGTGAAATATTTTTGCAAAGATTCAATGCCAAGTGAATGAAATGTCATACCGTGCTATCTGGAACTAACCATAAACGTAGCGTACGCGACTTTTCACCAGCGAATGAGAATTTTATTTTCAACGCCCCGGTTTGGGATAGACCGTGTGGAGGATTGAACACGGGTATCTTGTCTACTGCAACCACTGTTAATTCCGTTTATTGTGACTAGCCACTTCAAAGCTTCCTTCCCCCAGTCATCCACACCTACCCCACCCGCCACCTTCTTGTAATATTTAGTCTAAAGGGCCATGAAAGGAATGTAAAGACATTGGGTAACATGTTGAAATTATTTAAGACACTTCTATGGACGTTTGCCCAAGGTGCTACAGCCGATGTGATAAGTGATATTGGTCAGGTTTTAAATGCGATTATTATATATCACCGTGAAGGTTGGTCATACAGAAACGTTTTTGTGGTTATATGCACTGATATCATTCTGTTATTACAACAATTGGGCAATCAAGTCTACATTATTAGGTGGTGAAGTAATTTAAGTCACGGCGACGTTTCGATAGCCTCGCAGGACGCTCCTGAGTGGGCATTGTTATTTGAAAACCAGCTGGAAACAATCACCTGCGCATACGTGTCGTTTTCGAATTAAAGAAACATTAGTGACATTGCAATCCAGATCAGCTTCAAATCCTCAACTTGTGACCGCCAGGCCAATTGGTCAAAGCAAGATGTTCTCTCTGCTTTTGCTACAGTTACACCTCAAGCTTCCAACTATTAAAACCACACGAAGATTCGCCCAAGAAAACTAAAAGTCGTAAATTAATTTAAAAAAAATACCTTGTGATTTCCTATGTTTGATGTCCACGAGAAATCGTTTTTTTTCGGCGTCTTCTCTAATGTGCCCCGCAGTGGGAGAATTTGTTGACCAGTCTGTTTCGGTCTTCGCATTGAACCTCTTTGGTCTGGGATGGCATCTACAATTACATAATCACAAAAAAAAAACATTAAAAACAGAACATCTCAAATCAGGATGTCAATACATTTCGAGATCATTTCTCTTCTGACTTGCCCAGTGTTTACCGGCATTAGTCAACCACATTATCAACAAAAGCACTAAAAAAAAGGACGTTTGGTTCATCTTATTTGTTTTAAATATAAAGGCCCCTGAAATTGTAGTATCCTTTTTCAAACGTAGAGGGATTGATTTCAGATTAACCGCAGACAAACCAAAGGACTGCAGGTTCCGCGTGAAATGCAAGAAAATTACTGGTTGGGCGATTTTTTTTTTTAAACGTGTATTAAAAGGTCAGAAAGGTCCGTTTAAAAATGGATCCTGTGGCTTTTAACAGAACGCATGTTTGTCACCTACCGCCTGACGCAGACCGCTTACGGGGACTGCTGCACCGCTCTGTGAAGCGCCCCGGTTGTCTCCGTGACCGGTTCCTCCCGCTGTAGGTTCGCTAAGTCCGTGTCGCCCTGAAGCCGAGTCCCGATGTAAACTATTGCATGGTTCCCGTTCACATCAATCCCGCACTGCTCGGCCGGTGACACTTGCTCTCTGGACGGGCGCCAGTAAAAATTGGGCACATCTTCACGATTCCACGGCTTCCCATTTGTAATTTCCATCCAACGGCTTGTCCCTCTCGAAGTCGTAGTTCCATCTCCCTCTGTCCTGCTCGTGAAATCTTGCTTTTTCAGCTGCAGGGTCTCGGTTTAACACGTCGTGGTCCACGGGACCGAAGAGGCTGCGACAAGCAGAGGGTTTCGCGTTCCCTGTTATCTGCGCTGCCATTAGTTCAGCGAAGGACTACCATTAGAAATGCGTACGTTTGACATTTTTTTCCCTTCGTAACAACCACCACCCCCCCCCCTCCCCACCACCACCCCCCTCCCTCCCTCCCTGCCTGCCTCCCTCCCTCCCCTTCTCGCTGCGAGCCGTCCACAGCCCCGACAAGCAGCAAAAATGCAAAGCTTGCGCGCCCGTGCAATTCTCGCCGAAGCTCCAACGCGCAGAACCAAAGCAAAAAAAACACCCCCTCCCAAAAAAAAAAATACGCCAACAACAACCGTTTACGGCGTATCTCCGCAAGACTCACTCTCTAATAAGGCGGAGAAAAAAAAACTGGCTTTTTTTCAGTTTACCCAATATGGCGAAGAGGTTGACGAAGAGGAAACCGAGTGACGGACAGGGAATTTTAAAACGAGAGCTCCGTGCAATTGGTCCAGAAACACGGAGCGCCGCCCACGGACCCGCCCGGCTGCACTAGACTTGGGATCCCGGGCAAACCAGCGAGCTGCTGCTGCTGCTGCTGCCTGCCTGCCTGCCAGCCACCGTGCTATGATCTAACGCGCCTGTTTATTGACAAGCAATCCTCGCCCTCTCTCTCTGAGACTACCCCACCCTTCCCCCGCCGGCCAGACCAGAGAGAGAGACAGACCAGACAGAGAGAGAGGGGGTCAGGCGCCCAATGGTGTTAGTGGCAACGATGAGGCTCACCAGCGCCGCCCTCCTGACAACCCCAGCAAACACAGCCCCGCTCCCATCCCACCTTACCAAAAATGTGTAGAAGGAACTGCTGATACTGGTTTAAACCGAAGGTAAACACAAAACGCTGGAGTAACTCAGCGGACAGGCAGCCAACATCTCTGGGGAGAAGGTACACAAAAATGCTGGAGAAACTCAGCGGGTGCAGCAGCATATATGGAGCGAAGGAAATAGGCAACGTTTCGGGCCGAAACCCTTCTTCAGACTGATAGGGGGTGGGGAGAAGAAAGGAAAAAAGGAAAAAGGGAAAAGAAAGGGAGAAGGTTGGGTGACGTTTCGGGTCGAGACCCATCTTCAAACTGAAACGTCACCCATTCCTTCTCTCCAGAGATGTTGCCTGTCCCGCTAGAGTTACTCCAGCTTTTTGTGTCGTTATAGTATCTGCTTCAACTAACTCCTCTGGCACTCGTTCCATACACCCACTACCATCTGTGTGGAGAAAAGTTGCCGCTCAGGTTCCTGTTCAATCTTGCCCACCAATGTCTGAAGAAGGGTTTCGGCCCGAAACGTTACCTATTTCCTTCGCTCCATAGATGCTGCTGCACCCGCTGAGTTTCTCCAGCATTTTTGTGTACCTGCCTACTATGTTCTGTTGTGCTGAAGCAAAGCAAGAATTTAATTGTCCTATCAGAGACACACGACAAAAAACTCTCTTGAATCTTGAATCTCACCTAAATCCTACAGTAATTATGCCCCCTGGTTCTTGATTCACTACTCGAGGTAAAATACTCTGCATTCGCCCTATCTATTCGCCTCGTGGTCTTATACACCTCGACACGATCACCCCTGAACCTGCACTCCAAGGGGGAAAAAAGTCCCTAGCCTGCCTCTATAGCTCAGGCCTTCGAGTCCTGGCAACATCCCTGTAAATCTTCTCTGCGTTTAAGAAGGAACTGCAGATGCTGGAAAATCGAAGGTAGACAAAAGTGCTGGAGAAACTCAGCGGGCGCAGCAGCATCTATGGAGCGAAGGAAATAGGCAACGTTTCGGCCCGAACCATTCCGGGTTTCGGCCCAAAACGTTGCCTATTTCCTTCCAAGGGTTTCGGCCAGAAACGTTGCCTATTTCCTTCGCTCCTTAGATGCTGCTGCACCCGCTGAGTTTCTCCAGCACTTTTGTCAATCTTCTTTCCTGCGTCCTTTCTATGTTAACGACTCCCTTCTTAAAGTAGGGCGACAAAAAAATGAACAGTGTATTCGCCCTACCTATTCCCCCTCATGATTTGATACCCCTCTCTCAGATCAACTGTCATCTGGAATATTCCCCACCGAGATACACGGATTGCCGATTTCCAATGTGTAGTTGGACAAGACCGGATCATTAAATGTATTGTTTCAGAATAATACACGATTGCACCGACTGGTTACTCCTAAATTCAAAAAACAACATTTTGCAGTGTGTCAGATTCTGTCGGCGCTATTGACTTATTTATTACTAAGAGGTGCCCAAGGAGTTAATGTTCCGGCGGTTATATTTTTAAACGAGCATTGTGGAGTGGTTTCAATTTTCCTCACAGGATATTTTACACTTGAAACATGGACTTTATGCTCCTCCCCCCCCCCCCCCCTCCCCCAGCACTGATTGTATTATCCTGGTAGATTGTTCCTCTGAAAGTCCACCAGTTGTAAACAGAGAAAATGGGCTTGAAGACATGGACATATCGTTCCGTTCTGCGGGAATAAAAACTCTCATGACGGGTGCGAGGATTATACGCCGTTCCACTGTGGACATTTTGACCGGCAGTTCGTGGCTCGCTTCAACAGGACCAACAGGTGACCTGCACAATCCTTGAAGTTAAATAAATAGCCGTATCGCAACTAATATGGACACAAAGTGCTGGAGTACTCTCGGCGGGTCGGGCAGCATCTCTGGGAACATGGATAGGTGACGCTTCAGGTCTGGAGCTTTCTTTAGACTCATCGCAACGTAGTGGTGGGCAGCATCTCTGGAGAACATATATGGATAGGAACGGTTTTGGGGGGGGGGGAGGGGTATGGGCCAGACGCGGGCAGATTGGCCAACGTTCCTTACGTACACTTTAAAATAGAGTTTTCAACATTTGATGCTGAAATCTCAGTCCGTGTTAATAACTGCAGGCGGGCGGAGCGGTTATGATTAATATTTCGGGTGGTGGGTGTATGGAACGAGCTGCTGGAGGAGGTAGTTGCGGCAGGGACTATCGCAATGTTTAAGAAACAATTAAACAGGTACATGGACCTGGGCATCCTTGTAACACCGGTCACTGAAAGTTGGCGTGCAGGTACAGCAGGCAGTGAAGAAAGCTAATGGAATGTTGGCCTTCATAACAAGAGGATTTCAGTATAGGAGTAGAGAGGTTCTTCTGCAGGTTGTATAGGGCTCTGGTGAGACCACATCTGGAGTATTGCGTACAGTTTTGGTCTCCTAATTTGAGGAAGGACATCCTTGTGATTGAGGCAGTGCAGCGTAGGTTCACGAGATTGATCCCTGGGATGGCGGGACTGTCATATGAGGAAAGATTGAAAAGACTAGGCTTGTATTCACTGGAGTTTAGAAGGATGAGGGGGTTCTTACAGAAACCATATAAATCATAAAAGGACTGGACAAGCTAGATGCAGAAAAAAAAGTTCCCAATGTGGGGCGAATCCAGAACCTGGGGCCACAGTCTTAAATAAAGGGGTCATTTAAGACCGAGGTGAGAAAAATCTTTTCCACCCAGAGAGTTGTGAATTCATGAATTCCCTGCCACAGAGGGCAGTGGAGGCCAAGTCACTGGATGGATTTAAGAGAGAGTTTGATAGAGTTCTAGGGGCTAGTGGAGTCAAGGGATATGGGGAGAAGGCAGGCACGGGTTATTGATAGGGGACGATCAGCCATGATCACAATGAATGGCGCTGCTGGCTCGAAGGGCCGAATAGCCTCCTCCTGCGCCTATTTTCTATGTTTCTATGGCTAGACGGGTTTGGAGGGATATGGGCCAAACGCAGGCAGGTGGGACTAGTGTAGATGGGACATGTTGATAGGTGTGGGCCACGTTGGGCCGAAGGGTCTGTTTCCACGCTGTGGCTATTAGACACGGGGAAATCTATTTCAAGCCTCATTCGAAATCCGAATGCCGCCTTCCGCCTACATTCCTTCCTCTGGCTTCACAAATCTCAACTCTTCAATCCTGTTGTCTCACACCTTTCATCTCAGGCCTTTGTCCAGTTTGGTCTATCGCCCTCCCCCCCCCTCCACCCACCCACCACACACACACGCGTGTATGCACATATCACTTGGCAGGCTTTGCCCGCCCCCTCCTCTCTTCCAGCTCCCCCCCCCCCCCCACAATCAGTCTGAGTAAGGGTCTCAATCCGGAACGTCACCTGTCGTGTCCACCGGATCAATGGAAATGGGGAGAAAGCAGAAACAGGGTACAGATTCAGGATGATCAGCCATGATCATATTGAATGGCGGTGCTGGCTCGATGGGCCGAATGGCCTACCCCGACACCTATTTTCTATGTTTCTATGTCTTCCTGCGACGCTGCCTGATTTTCCACCACTTTGTGTCGTTTTTATCACAATATTAATATCAAAACTCCGATACTGCGCGCATGAAAACTTCCTGCAGTCAATCTGCACTTTATATAAAACGAATGTGAATTAATTCAACGCTTTCCACGTTAATAGAACCGTGTTCACTCATAATTAGAAAAGAACGAAATATCTGTGCGGTGAGCGCAGACGTGAAACTAAAACCTAGAAAGTAATTGGTACAGAAGCTATTCTATGAGACTTATTTTTCAAAGACCCACATTTGTCTGATCTGATTTAGAGACATTCTCAAAACACTTCAGACCGTTTAATCTTCTTGCAATCAAGGGTAGCAATCTATCGCGGGGAACGATTACCTGATAAAATTACAACAGAATCATTTGTAGCGTTTTAAGTGCAAGAGACACAATGTCAATACCGGAGGTGTGGAGAAAAATGCTGGAGAAACTCAGCGGGTGCAGCAGCATCTATGGAGCGAAGGAAATAGGGAACGTTTCGGGCCGAAACCCTTCTTCAGACGTGCAGGAAGGAACTGCAGATGCTGGTTTAAATCGGAGATAGACACAAAATGCTGGAGTAACTCAGCGGGACAGGCAGCATCTCTGGAGAGAAGGAACAGGTGAGGTTTAGGGCCGAGACCCTTCTTCAGACTGAATCAGACTTAATTCTGAAGAAGGCTCGTCACCCATTCCTTCTCTCCAGAGATGCTGCCTGTCCCGCTGAGTTACTCCAGCATTTTGTGTCTCATGTCAATACCTCTTTGACTTCACACTGTTACACTGTTTGCAAACCTCCTGCAGTAAAATATAAACGCATTTCACTTTATCTTTAACGTCGTTGGGAGACATTCAGACAGGTACATGGATAGGAGAGGTTTAGATGGACATGGGCCAAACGCGGGCAGGTGGGACTAGCGTAGATGTGGCATCTTAACCGGCATGGACGAGGTGGGCCGAAGGGCCTGTTCTCGTGCTGCATGACTATTTAGGGGTAAAAAAACAATAATAACCGCTGCTTGCTTCCCTTATTGCGGTATCACAGATGTACTTTTAAAAGCAAAATCCCAGCCTTATTTCAGTCGGATGTCTCGATATTTATAATCCTGCCATAGCCTCGCCACAGTAGACTGTGATTCGTCAAAGGATTTTTCAATTCATCCACGGGTTCAAATAAATACATTCCAACACCATTGCTCCCTAATGTGATTGGGATGCGAGAGCGAATAAAAGGAGACAATGTCAAATAGTTACAATGCATACAACTACCCCGAGACCACTGGTCATTCAAATATTTTTGCTGAACCACTCGACGCTTGTTTTTCCGCGGAAGAGGAGTCGAATTGTCTTAATTGCAACTCAGTGAAATATCACAAATATCAAATTAAACGCGAGGTGGGTCTAATCTAACACTCCGTTGATGTGAATCTGACGGGGTTAGAATGGTTTTGGGCGTTGCTGAGCCCAACTTCTCCTCTGCAGAAGGTAGGATGAGCTTTAAGAACATTCTTCCAGTTAGATGCCAGCTGTGCAGAGGGTGAAAGAGGCAGAGCGAGTGATGCAGGCCTGGTCTTCTGCCTGGGAGTGACATCAGGACAGTTTTGGGCGCAGTACTTAATATTTCCACGTGGGGAAGATCGCATCAGGTTGGTCCATATTCGTTTAGATTTGTGTTCATTTAAGTTACACACTAGTGCAAAAACACAAAGTGCTGGAGGAACCCAGCGCACCAGGCAGCATCTGTGGAAGGAATAGGTAGGGGGTGTTTTGGGTCAAGTCCCCTCTTCAGACTCAAGACTCCAGCATCTGCAGTTTCTCTATTGTCACAGTTCAATGGAAATGTGCATGGGTACTGGATATCAGTGAGTCTGAAGAAGGGTCTGCACTCAAAACACACGCTCTCCTCATATAACTGCTCTGCACCTCTCTATACAAGTACATCCTTCCTAATGGATGAAATGCCATTGGTAAAGCACCAGAGGTGCCCGGGTTCAGCAAATATCCTGAGAACCTCTTGTAGCAATGTTGTGACGATGGCCCTCCAATAATCTCAACTGTCTTCCTTTGTACCTGGAGAAATAGTGTGAGACTTCGACCTCATTCAAGTTATCTTCCATGTTACCTAGGCTTGCGGGTTTAAGTCATCGGGAGAGGTTGGTTTGTACGGCGCATCTGTTGAGCACACCATAGAACATAGAAGAGTACAGGACAGTAACATGTCCTTGGGCCCGCCATGTCCGTGCCAACTATAACGTCAAGATTCAAGTCTCCCTCAGTTCCTTGTCTCTCCAATACCCACCAGTGGTCCAGGCTCAGTATTATTTAATGGTCAGCTAGAGTGAAGCAAGCTGTCTTCAATCAGTCTGGCCATATATATGCGGAATACAATACTGGGGTGAGCCTTCAACAGAGGAGCAAGTGTTGATGAGTTATGTGGGGCAAGAATGGGTGAAATGTTTAAAAAAAAACTTCAACAATAACTCTACCATAACCTTGTTGAAATAAGTTGTCATGGTCAGTTGTAGGATATGCAATTCTGTTTGTTTGCCTTCAAGGAAACAGTTAAATATTAATTATAAGTGGTAAGAATAAGGGGTAAGCCATTTAGAACGGAGATGAGGAAACACTTTTTCACACAGAGAGTTGTGAGTCTGTGGAATTCTCTGCCTCAGAGGGCGGTGGAGGCCGGTTCTCTGGATACTTTCAAGAGAGAGCTAGATAGGGCTCTTAAAGATAGCGGAGTCAGGGGATATGGGGAGAAGGCAGGAACGTGGTACTGATTGGGGATGATCAGCACTTATTGTCTATTGTATATTGTCTATTTGAAAAGGATATTTAACCCATTTTAAACACTAAGCTTGATACCATCCAAAGACAAAGCAACTTGCGAGATTGGAAATAAAAGGCACAAAGTGCTCGACATGCCTCTACCGGAGGCAAGGCCTGTTTCCTTTGAATCATTGCAAGCAAGGTGCAGTGTACCCCCCAACCCAACACCTCTACATCAAGAGGGAAGAGGGTGGCGTGGCAGCACCACCACATGTAAATTCCCCACACCATCCTGATTTGCAAACAAATGGATTTTCTTTTATCACAGTTAGATCAGACCACACCGGGAGTATTGTGTGCAGTTTTGGTCTCCTCATTTGAGGAAAGACATTCTTGCTATTGAGGGAGTGCAGCGTAGGATCACGAGGTTAATTCCCGGGATGGCGGGACTGTCATATGATGAAAGAATGGAGCGACTGGGCTTGTATTCACTGGAATTTAGAAGGATGAGAGGATATCTTATAGAAACATATAAGATTATTAAGGGATTGGACACGCTGGATGCAGGAAACATGTTCCCGATGTTGGGGGATTTTAAGAATAAGGGGTAGGCCATTTAGAACTGAGACAAGGAAAAACCTTTTCACACAGAGAGTTGTGAATTTGTGGAATTCTCTGCCTCAGAAGGCAGTGGAGGCCGATTCACTGGATGCATTCAAAAGAGAGTTAGATAGAGCTCTTAGGGCCAGCGGAATCAAGGGATATGGGGAGAAGGCAGGAATGGGGTACAGATTGTGGATGATCAGCCATGATCACATTGAATGGAGGTGCTGGCTCGAAGGGCCGAATGGCCTACTCCTACACATATTGTCTGTGTATCTATGTAGATCTAAATCCTGGCATTCCCAGTTAATTCATTGGGAAGCACATGATTACGGGGCCATTTTAATCAGAATGAGCGCCATGATTCAGGATGGTGGATCAGCCACTCTTTTTCCAAAGACAGGCATCAACATTGGCCTTGACAGTGAGGATCACCTTCCGAATTATGACATAGAAACATAGAAAATAGGTGCAGGAGTAGGCCATTCAATATGATCATGGCTGATCATCCAACTCAGTATCCTGTACTTGCTTTCTCTCCATACCCCCTGATCCCTTTGCCACAAGGGCCACATCTAACTCCCTCTTAAATATAGCCAATGAACTGGCCTCAACTACCTTCTGTGGCAGAGAATTCCAGAGATTCACCACTCTCTGTGTAAAAAATGTTTTTCTCATCTCAGTCCTAAAAGATTTCCCCTTTATCCTTAAACTATGACCCCTTGTTCTGGACTTCCCCAACATCGGGAACAATCTTCCTGGATCTAGCCTGTCCAACCCCTTAAGAATGTTGTAAGTTTCTATAAGATCCCCTCTCAATCTTCTAAATTCTAGCGAGTACAAGCCGAGTCTATCCAGTCTTTCTTCATATGAAAGTCCTGACATCCCAGGAATCAGTCTGGTGAACCTTCTCTGTACTCCCTCAATGGCAAGAATGTCCTTCCTCAGATTAGGAGACCAAAACTGTATGCAATACTCCAGGTGTGGTCTCACCAAGACCCTGTACAACTGCAGTAGAACCTCCCTGCTCCTATACTCAAATCCTTTTGCTATGAATGCTAACATACCATTCGCTTTCTTCACTGCCTGCTGCACCTGCATGCCTACTTTCAATGACTGGTGTACCATGACACCCAGGTCTCGTTGCATCTCCCCTTTTCCTAATCGGCCACCATTCAGGTAATAGTCTACTTTCCTGTTTTTGCCACCAAAGTGGATAACCTCACATTTATCCACATTATACTGCATCTGCCATGCATTTGCCCACTCACCCAGCCTATCCAAGTCATCTTGCAGCCTCCTAGCACCCTCCTCACAGCTAACACTGCCCCCCAGCTTCGTGTCATCCGCAAACTTGGAGATGTTGCATTCAATTCCCTCGTCCAAATCATTAATATATATTGTAAATAGCTGGGGTCCCAGCACTGAGCCTTGCGGTACCCCACTAGTCACTGGCTGCCATTCTGAAAAGGACCCATTTACTCCTACTCTTTGCTTCCTGTCTGCCAGCCAGTTCGCTGTCCACATCAATACTGAACCCCCAATACCATGTGCTTTAAGTTTGTATATTAATCTCTTATGTGGGACCTTGTTGAAAGC
>CM075979.1:89796355-89828893 GCA_038087875.1 Malacoraja senta | reverse complement strand
GTACAGCTTGTTCTTATTCTTTAACTTCCCTCTAAGCATTCATGTTCCTTTGTTTATGTTGTTTCTCCCTAACTACACATATTTTCTGTCAACCAGGTGACTCATCAATCAGACTGAAGAAGGGTCCTGACCCAAAATGCCACCTGTCCATTCCCTCCACAGATGCTGCCTGACCCACTGAGTTCCTCCAGCACTTTGTGTTTTGCTCAAGATTCCAGCATCTACAGTTCCTTGTGTCACCAGATGACTTCATATACAGTTTATTCACAAGGTAACACCGGTCCTATCCATCCCTCCCCACTCACTCTACAACTTAATACTAACTTCTCTTTCAGTTTTCCCTGCCCTGCCGTGCATTCCTCACATTTTCTGTCTATTCATATTTCTGTCTTGTTTTATGTTATATTTATACACTGGATGTGGATGCCAATGAAAAGGCCAATATTCACTGCCCATGTTAGACAATAGACAATAGGTGCAGGAGTAGGCATTTGGCCCTTCGAGCCAGCACCGCCATTCAATGTGATCATGGCTGATCATCCCCAATCAGTATCCCGTTCCTGCCTTCTCCCCATATCCCCTGACTCCGCTATCTTTAAGAGCCCTATCTAGCTCTCTTGAAAGCATCCAGAGAACCTGCCTCCACCGCCCTCTGAGTCAGAGAATTCCACAGACTCACCACTCTCTGTGAGAAAAAGTGTTTCCTCATCTCCGTTCTAAATGGCTTACTCCTTATTCTTAAACTGTGGCCCCTGGTTCTGGACTCCCCCAACATCGGGAACATGTTTCCTGCCTCTAGCGTGTCCAAGCCCTTAACAATCTTATATGTTTCAATGAGATAAAAAGGGATAAGAGAGTATGGCCAAGTGTAATAGGGATCGATGTGAAAGGTGAGATGCGTAAGGAATTAAAAGTATTGTATATGAATGCGCGAAGTATAAGAAGTAAAGTAGATGAGCTTGAGGCTCAGTTAGAGGTTGGTAGATATGACATTGTGGGGATTACCGAGACGTGGCTGCAGGAGGATCGGGCCTTGGAACTTAATATTCAGGATTATACATCCTATAGAAAGGACAGGCAGGTGGGCAGAGGAGGGGGGGTAGCTCTGCTGGTGAGGGATGGAATTCAGTCCCGTGTGAGGGAAGACATAGGGACTGACGAGGTAGAGTCACTGTGGATTGAGTTGAGGAATTGTAAAGGCAAGAAGACACTAATTGGTGTTATTTACAGACCCCCAAATAGTAGCCGGGATGTAGGGTGTAAGTTGCAACAGGAGTTAAAACTGGCATGTAACAAAGGTAATGCCACTGTGGTGATGGGGGATTTCAATATGCAGGTAGACTGGGAAAATCAGGTTGGTTCAGGACCCCAAGAAAGAGAGTTTGTAGAATGCCTCCGAGATGGATTCTTAGAGCAGCTTGTAATGGAGCCGACCAGAGAAAAGGCAATTCTGGATTTAGTGTTGTCCAATTAACCAGATATGAAAAGAGAACTCGAGGTAAAGGAACCGCTTGGAGGTAGTGATTATAATATAATTAGTTTTAATCTGCAATTTCAGAAGGAGAACGTTAAATCAGAAGTGGCAGTGATGCAGTTGAACAAAGGGGACTATGAAGGCATGAGAGGGGAGCTGGCCAAAGTAGACTGGAAAGGGATCCTAGCAGGAATGACGGTGGAACAGCAATGGCAGGAATTTCTGGGCATAATCCGGAAGACGCAGGATCATTTCATTCCAAAAAGGAAGAAAGATTCTAAGGGGAGTAGGAGGCAACCGTGGCTGACAAGAGAAGTTAGGGATAGAATAAAACTAAAAGAAAAGATGTATAACACAGCAAAAAGTAGCCGGAAGCCAGAGGATTGGGAAACTTTCATAGGACAACAGAAGGAAACAAAACGGGCAATACGGGCTGAAAAGATGAAGTATGAAGGGAAGCTGGCCAGGAATATAAAGAAGGACAGTAAAAGCTTCTTTAGATATGTTATGGGAAAAAGAGTAGCAAAGTCAAATGTGGGTCCCTTGAAGGCTGACACGGGTGAAATTATTGTGGGCAACAAGGAAATGGCAGAAGAGTTGAATAGGTATTTCGGATCTGTCTTCACTAAGGAAGACACAAACAATCTCCCTGATGTACTGGAGGACAGAGGATCTAAGGGGGTAGAGGAACTGAAAGAAATTTTCATTAGGCGAGAAATAGTATTGGGTAGGCTATTGGGACTGAAGGATGATAAATCCCCTGGGCCTGATGGTCTGCATCCCAGGGTCCTCAGGGAGGTGGCTCTAGAAATAGTGGACGCATTGGTGATCATTTTCCAATGTTCAATAGATTCAGGATCAGTTCCTGTAGATTGGAGGATAGCTAAGGGGCGAGAGAGAAAACAGGGAATTACAGATCAGTTAGCCTGACTTCGGTGGTGGGAAAGATGCCGGAGTCAATTATTAAAGAGGTAATAATGGGGCATTTGGATAGCAGTAAAAGGATTAGTCCAAGTCAACATGGATTTATGAAAGGGAAATCATGCTTGACTAATCTTCTGGAATTTTTTGAAGATGTGACAAGTAAAATGGATGAAGGGGAGCCAGTGGATGTAGTGTATCTAGACTTTCAGAAAGCCTTCGATAAGGTCCCGCACGGGAGACTGGTGACTAAAATTAGAACACATGGTATTGGGGGTAGGGTGTTGACATGGATAGAAAATTGGTTGGCAGACCGGAAGCAAAGAGTAGGAGTGAACGGGTCCTTTTCAGAATGGCAGGCAGTGGCGAGTGGAGTGCCGCAAGGCTCGGTGTTGGGGCCGCAACTGTTTACCATATACATTAATGATTTGGAAGAGGGAATTAGGAGCAACATTAGCAAGTTTGCAGATGACACAAAGCTGGGTGGCAGTGTGAACTGTGAAGAGGATGTTAGGAGATTGCAGGGTGACCTGGACAGGTTGAGCGAGTGGGCAGATGCGTGGCAGATGCAGTATAATATAGATAAATGTGAGGTTATCCACTTTGGCGGCAAAAACAAGGGGGCCGATTATTATCTCAATGGGGTTAGGTTAGGTAAGGGGGAGGTGCAGCGAGACCTGGGCGTCCTTGTACACCGGTCACTGAAATTTGGCGTGCAGGTACAGCAGGCAGTGAAGAAAGCTAATGGAATGTTGGCCTTCATAACAAGAGGATTTCAGTATAGGAGTAAAGAGGTTCTTCTGCAGTTGTATTATGGCTCTGGTGAGACCACATCTGGAGTATTGTGTGCAGTTTTGGTCTCCTAATTTGAGGAAGGACATCCTTGTGATTGAGGCAGTGCAGCGTAGATTCACGAGATTGATCCCTGGGATGGCGGGGCTGTCATATGAGGAAAGATTGAAAAGACTAGGCTTGTATTCACTGGAGTTTAGAAGGATGAGGGGGATCTTATAGAAACATATAAAATTATAAAAGGACTGGACAAGCTAGATGCAGGAAAAATGTTCCCAATGTTGGGCGAGTCCAGAACCAGGGGCCACAGTCTTAGAATAAAGGGGAGGTCATTTAAGACTGAGGTGAGAAAAAACTTTTTCACCCAGAGAGTTGTGAATTTATGGAATTCCCTGCCACAGAGGGCAGTGGAGGCCAAATCACTGGATGGATTTAAGAGACAGTTAGATAGAGCTCTAGGGGCTAGTGGAGTCAAGGGATATGGGGAGAAGGCACGCACGGGTTATTGATAGGGGACGATCAGCCATGATCATAATGAATGGCAGTGCTGGCTCGAAGGGCCAAATGGCCTCCTCCTGCACATATTTTCTATGTTTCTATGAGATCCCCCTTGTTATAATTACCTTGTGGAAGTCCTGAACTTCCAGTGGTAGGGAAGTCCCAGAGTGTAGTCCACCTAGTTGTTGACGCAATGGTAGCACATGTTGAAGCTGTGTTGGTGCAGCACTTAGCTGGGAGTCCCAGGGGGATGGGGCGTCAGTGTGCCGGGCGGGTGAGGGGAGTGGAGGACTAATGTGCTGATCTGTTTGCCGTCAATGTTGGAACTGTGCTCTTCCAGGTGAGTGGAGCGTGCTCTGCCACAGACCCTCACAGACCAAGGCAATGCTTTGGAGAACCATAACGTGAGTCAGTCGCCTTCCTCTGATGTGCTCCTGTGGTGGTAGGATGCATGCCTCTAGTCCAGATACAATTCTGATCAATGCCTGGATGTTGACAGAGGAGGATTTGGCAGTGGTGGTGCTGTTGAGCGTTGAGGGATTGCAGAAGAAACTGTCTTGGGTGGAGATTATAATTGCCTAATATAGAGAAATGAATATTATTGTGATGTAACAAATGTTAGTCAGCATCCTAACAGGGCCCGCCCCCTCCCCCGACATCAGTCTGAAGAAGGGTCTCGACCCAAAACGTCACCCATTCCTTCTCTCCATAGATGCTGCCTCACCCCCTGAGTTACTCTAGCATTTTGTACCTACCTTCAATTTTATCCAGCATCTGCAGTTCTTTCTTACACAGTTTAAGATTATTGTCGCATATACAGTGAAAAGCTTTGTTTTGCGTACTATCCAAACAAATCAGATATACCACACATAAATACAAGCAAGCCAAACTCAAGTACAGCAGGTCGAGCAAAGGGGAAGATACAGAGTGCAGAATATAGTTCTCAGCATTGTAGGGCACCAGTTCCAGAGACAAAGTCCAATGTCCACAATGGGGTAGAGGTGAATCGGACAGTGCCCTAGCTTATGGAAGCACCGTTCAGAAGCCTGATGAAGGAGGGGAAGAAGCTGTTCCCGAGTCTGGTGGTGCGCACTTTCAAGCTTCTGTATCTTCTGCCCGACAGGATCGGGAAGAACAAAGAATGACGGGAGGGAAACTATGCTACGATTACTGCAAGGGCATGGGGCATTTTGAGCAGATAGTAAAAATAACTGGCTTCACAAGTGAAGAACAAAAGTAAATGGCAGTATAATGTACTCTTAGTCAGGGCACTTTCTTTATTTGTGAATTTGGCATGGAAACAAAAGACTATTATTATGGCTACACTGACGACAGGGGTACAGGACAAGTGGGCAGCCCATTAGAAATTCATGAAATGCTTGTAGCATCATGTGTGCTTAGTTTTGATTTTTTTTTCAACTGCACTTTTTTAAATTCCATGAAAGAATGGAGGTTGTTTCCATGAAGTACTTCTCATTCTCAAAGGGCAAGAAATAATTTCATGGCCTCACAAATATCTCGTTACATTCAGTTCTTCAATAGCCCACACCAAGAAATATGCCTTGTTTTGCATACCTCGTGTTTGCTAACATTTGTTTAGTTTTAGTATTGGAGACAATATCTGCTCTAGAATATTACAAACATTCATGGCATGTTTAAAGAATATTTGTCATATATTCAGCGTAGCAGCGTAGGTTCACGAGGTTAATCTCCGGGATGGCGGGACTGTCATATGAGGAAAGATTGGAAAGACTGGGCTTGTATTCACTGGAATTTAGGATAAGAGGGGATCTTATAGAAACGTATAAAATTATAAAAGGACTGGATAAGCTAGATGTAGGAAAAAAATTCCCAATGACGGGGAAGTCCAGAACCAGGGGCCACAGTCTAAGAATAAAGGGGAGGCCATTTAAAACTGAGATGAGAAAAAACGTTTTCACCCAGAGAGTGGTGAATTTGTGGAATTCTCTGCCACGGAAGGCAGTAGAGGCCAATTCACTGGATGAATTTAAAAGAGAGTTAGATAGAGCTCTAGGGGCGAGATGAATCAGGGGATAAGGGGAGAAGGCAGGCACGGGTTACTGATCATGGATGATCAGCCATGATCACAATGAATGGCGGTGTAGGCACGAAGGGTCAAATGGCCTCCTCCTGCACCTATTTTCCATGTTTCCATATGCCCATGTTGTGCGAATATATTCAACATCTTTGGAAGAATATTAATTAGTAGACAACTTGAGGGAAAAAGACTAATAAGTTGCAGAACTTGTACATATTGGGTTAACAGCATGGACCCAGCATGTTATAGAGTTGGAAAATCAGGACCGTGCCCAGCTTCTGGGACGGCCGTTCAGAAGCATGATAACAGAGGGGAAGAAGCTGAACTCTGTGAGTCAGTCACATGTGCTGCTCCATGAGATTGTCCTGAAGGATCAGTATTATACTTGGCCCAGAGAGAAACAGAAAAGAGGCAGCACAGTGGCACAGCAGGTAGAGCTGCTGCCTCACAGCGCCAGAGATCTGGGTTCGATCCTGACCTTGGTTTATTGCCTCTGTGGAGTTTACATGTTCTTTCTGTGGGTTTCCTCCGGATGCTCCAGTTTCCTCCCACGTCCCAAAGACATGCAGGTTTGTAGGTTTAATTGATCTCTGTAAAATTGCCCCGAGTGTCTAGGAAGTGGATGAGAAAGTGGGATAACATTGAACTAATGTGAACGGGTGATCAATGGTCGGCGTGGACTCGATGGGCCGAAGGGCCTGTATCTCCAGACTAAACTAAACCTTGGGATATGGCCGATGGGGCATCCACTAGCAGTGTCAACCTTACATAGACACAAAATGCTGGAGTAACTCTGCGGGACAGGCAGCATCTCTGGAGAGAAGGAATGGGTGACGTTTCGGGTCGAGACCCTTCTTCAGACTGGGCTTTACTTTAGGTTTGGCACTTGTTCTGCAATGGTTTGCACAATTTCTATCCATCTTTTTATGACCCACTGCTATGCGATGTTCCTGGAATTCCTGTGACATTTCTCAGAGGATGTAAGGCGGAAAGAGCAGCAAGAGATGCCGGCAAGGAATCCGTGGACCTGGAGGGTTGCCAAAGGGGCCCAGGCAGGATGATGTATCTGTTGGTTTTGATGTGGATTTGAAGCTCCTGTGTAGAAGAGTACTGATACATCTCAAACTACTGCAGGAGACGATGATAATAGACAGATGCAGATGTGGGAGAGAGGGTTCTGCACAGGCTCAAAGACAAATATGAAACTAGAGCAGGAGAGGTGAATTCAGGTCTGAGTAACGGAGCAAGGTTGTAGCAGTAGTTTTGATTCTTTTAAGTTTGAGGAAGTAAGGTGATTAACAATGTGACATGCCTGTAAGTCCAATGTAACAATGTGACATCAGTCTGAAGAAGATTTCGCAGGAGGCAGAGGGAGTGGGCTGTGGGAGAGCTGGGAAGGGGAGGGGAAAGAAGGAGAAAGCAGGGACTACCTGAAATTGGAGAAGTCAATGTTCATACCGCTGGGGTATAAACTACCCAAGCGAAATATGAGGTGCTGTTCCTCCAATTTATGGTGGGCCTAACTCTGGCCATGGAGGAGGCCCAGGACAGAAAGGCCGGATTTTGAATGGGAGGGGGAGTTGAAGTGCTGAGCCACCAGGAGATCAGGTTGGTTATTGCAAACCGAGCGGAGATCTAAGGCAAAGCGATCGCCAAGCCTATTCTTCTTGCCCCGAAACGCCGCCTATTTCCTTCGCTCCATAGATGCTGCTTCACCCGCTGAGTTTCTCCAGCATTTTTGTCTACCTTCAGTCTGAAGAAGGCTATCGACCCGAAACGTCACCCATTCCTTTTCTCCAGAGATGCTGCCTCACCCGTTGAGTTACTCCAGCATTTTGTGTCTACCTTCGATTTAAACCAGCATCTGCAATTCTTTCTTGCACACAATGCGACACGCCTATCCACTAATAACACTCTGTACATCATTTTACTGCATATACAGTGTGCTGGCAGCAGCAGAACGCCCCTTCCATGTTGACATTCCAACGAGACATAACGCATGGTAAGTATACTTCTTTGTAAGTGTATTCCATGTAAATGTATCCCAGTTTTATATGTGAGGTTGATATTTGTGGTGTTACAATTTTTTGATGATGGGTTAGGATAAGTGTAAGACAGGATGCAAGTATTTAGCATTTGTTTGAGGGAATTAATCACCTGTAGTTTCTTTTACTTAGTAGATATTTACAAAGTTAGCTGCTTCATAATGCATACAGGTAGCATAGGTTGTGAGCGCAGGTGTTGAGGGGGGTTGTCCTGGGGTGACAGAACTAACTGTTGAGCTTTCCCGAGCTGTCCTGGCCCTAACTCAACAAAACCCCAGTGAAGGGAGGTGCCCACTTGATAACCTCGATGATATACTGGCATCTACAGGGTTAGTTTTTATGTGCTTGTTAACATGTAGATACAGTAGGTTATTATTGAATATGGAGTTAGTTATTGTCCTACAGCATCAGTGTGTACAAACAGTTTAGATACTACTTTGGCTTTGGGCTTGGTTTTCTGGGTTGAGCGCTTATCCTGGTGTTATAGCACAACTACTTTCCTTCATTCCTGTGCATTCGAAACAGGCACTGATGCCACCAGTCAGTGTGCTCTTTACTGTATACCAGTACATAAAACAATTAAGTAATTTAAATCAATCCAGGTAAGTTAAAATAAAGGTCTTGCTATTTGTTTCTGCAGTTTCTATCTGAGTCCATTAGTGAAAACACTTGTCCTAAGATGCTGGCGGCACGATGGCACAGCGGTAGCCGAGAGCTGGGTTCGATCCTGACAACGGCCGCTGTCTGTACGGAGTTTGTACGTCGTCCCCGTGACCGCATGGGTTTTCTCCAAGATCTTCGGTCTCCTCCCACACACGTACAGGTTTGTAGGTTAATTGGTATGGTATAAATGTAAATTGTCCCTCGTGTGTGTAGGACAGCGTTAGTGTGCGGGGATCGCTGATCGGCGCCGACTCGGTGGGCCGAAGGCCCTGTTTCTGCACTGTAAATCTAAACTAAACTAAAAATTGTCAATAATCTGGGCTTCCCACCTTTCTCAGGAGCTCCCAACTTCTGGCCAGCCACATATATACGTTAGAATGGCTGACTTTAGACTGAGTCATTCTTTAAGGGGAGAACAAGTGTAAAGGTGCCTAATTGATTTGTAAGCAGAACACTTAATACCATTGCTTTGTAAACAGAACACTAAATACCTAATTGTATATGTACCATTCAGGAGCAAGCGTGATGTTCTTATCTCGAGTAAAACACAAAGTAATGGACAAACTCGTCAGCAGTATTCCAGCACTTTGTGTTTTACTCAAGAATCCAACGCCTGCAGTTCCTTAAGTCTCCATTCGTCTAATCTTGTTGGGCCTGGGTTGCAAAGTGTAATGTAGCTCACATTTGGAGAGAGGAGTTAATTTTACCATCTACTCGTGAAGTGCATTAACTTGTTGGGAATTTTAACCAAACAAAAAATGGAAACATCCTTCTCAAAGATGTAACACAAAGTTCAGTATTTCAGAAGAAATAAACTGCAAATAGCCACTCATCTTTCAGTAAGTGTCAGTTTTGTTTTCCAAGCAACAGGGGAACCAACACTTGTTGCTTGGTGCTATCTTGCTGATTCTTTGCGGCATGTTTGTATTGCATAATATGGATCTGCCATTCACTGCTCCCAAAATATCTGTGGCACTGGTTACTTACAGAGTTAATCCAGTTTCAGTGATGTTACAATTACACTGGATCATCCAGGAGATGATCAAAGAATTGGTCGGCACGGTGGCGCAGCGGTAGAGTTGCTGCCTTACAGCATTTACAGTAACCGAGATCCGGGTTCGATCCTGACTACGGGTGCTGTCTGTACGGAGTTTGTACATTGGTGCCATCATCCTGGTGCTATCGCAACAACCTGGAGCTCAATGCTCTTAAGACAGTGGAATTAATTGTAGACTTTAGGAGAGCTCCCCCTCCCCGCACCCCACTCACCATCAACAACACCACAGTCACATCTGTGGAGTCTTTTAAGTTTCTGGGAACCGTCATCTCCAAGGACCTTAAGTGGGGGGCCACCATCGACTCCACAGTCAAAAAGGCACAACAGAGGATGTACTTCCTGCGGCAGCTGAGGAAGCACAATCTGCCACAGGCAATGATGGTCCAATTCTACACGGCCATCGTAGAGTCTGTTCTCACCTTCTCCATCATGGTCTGGTTTGGCTCAGCCACCAAGCACGACATCCGGAGGCTGCAACGAATCGTCCGATCAGCTGGGAAGGTTATTGGCTGCAACCTTCCCTCCATTGACGAACTGTACACTGCAAGGGCCAGGAAGTCAGTGGGTAAGATCATCTCTGACCCCTCTCACCCTGGCCACAAACTCTTTGAATCACTTCCCTCTGGAAGGCGACTCCAGACTCTCAAAGCTGCCACAGCCAGACATAAAAACAGCTTTTTTTTCCATGAGTAGTAGTTCTACTCAATAACCAAAAGTCTGTAGCCTCCTTTTGCTTTGGTATTTTATTTAATTCACATGTTTAATCAATAATGTTTTATTATTAATGTTTAATATTTTATGTGTCATTCCTAACTGTCACTATATGTCATGTTGTCACTTGCGGGCAGAGCACCAAGGCAAATTCCTTGTATGTGAATACTTGGCCAATAAACGTATTCATTCATTTATTCTCCCCGTGGTTTTGTCCAAGATCTTCGGTTTCCTCCCACACTCCAAAGATGTACAGGGATATAGGTTAACTGGCTTGGTGTATGTGTAGGATAGTGTTACTGTGTATGGGGATCACTGATCAGCGTGGACTCAGTGGGCCAAAGGGCCTGTTTCCACGCTGTATCCCTAAACTAAACTAATCAAATTGTGAGCTGGAACTACCATTCAACTTCCTGAATCGGAAGGTATTTTGCACTCAAACTATACTGATGAATTCACTAAACTCTTTACCATATTTAACTTGCTTTGTTATCTTATATACACTATTTTTGGGGAACAAATGATATCAATATAATTTCACATGCAAAACAAAGCTTTTCACTGTACCTCGGTTTACGTGACACAATGAACCTATATCTTGTGCCTCATTTAAATGTAACAATCTTTATAAAGGATATTAATAGCTCTGTCCTGGGTGGTGGAGTTGGATTCATGGGGGGTGGTCTTGGAGGGGAGGATGCTCCTCAAACTTTGGAGCATTTTGGACAATACAGCTCACCCCCTCCATGACACACTGGTCAACCTGAGGAGCACCTTCAGCAGCAGACTGGTTCCACCAAGATGCAGCACAGAACGCCACAGGAGATCCTTCTTCCCTTTGGCTATCAAACTGTACAACTCCTCCTTCTGTCATGGGGTAGACTGACTCTCCCTTCCCCCTTCCCCCTCCCTCACCAATCTATGCACATCCCCAATCCTGGACTTTCCACTCGTCACTTTAATTTCATGTTTCATGTATCTTGTTGTGTTTTATGACTGTTGGCAGACCAAATTCCCTCCTGGGATAAATACAGTTCTATGGTATTATATCGTAATAGGATTTTAATGTTAAATTATAAAATGGGGGAACCTTTCATAACCTGATTTGATGCATTGCCCTGCCGGTTGCAAAGTAGCATGAGGAGTGGAGAGAGATGAGAGGAAGACAGTTTGATCACATTTAGCCAAAGGTCGAGTCAGAGGGAGGGCTGGCAGTGAGGGATAGGCAGGAAATGTTGGTGACCAGCCCATTCCAGACTGCAGGAGTACATGCTGAAGAATGCTCTGAAGCTCGGTGCAGCCAACACCAAGGCTCTGTGGGAGGAAGACTGCAGTCAAGGGTTCTTCTACCGCTGGACATCAAGGGACAGGGTCATAGTCATAGAGTGATACAGTGTGGAAACCACACCGGATATGTTGGCCCACACCGGCCAACATGTCCCAGCTACACTAGTCCCACCTGCCCACGTTTGGTCCATATCCCTCCAAACCTCTCCTATCCATGTACCTGTCTGTTTCTTAAATGTTGGGATAGTCCCAGCCTCAACTACCTCCTCTGGCAGCTTGTTCCGTACACCCACCACCCTTTGTGTGAAAAAGTTTCCCCTCAGATTCCTACGAAATCTTTTCCCCTTCACCTTAAGCCTTTGTCTTCTGGTCCTCTATTCACCTACTCTGGGCAAGAGACTGTGCATCTACCCAATCTATTTCTCTCATGATTTTATACACCACAATAACATCCCTTAAACAAGGGAAGGGATAGCACCTAGGGGGGCCAAAAGAGGATTTCAATATAGGAGTAAAGAGGTTCTTCTGCAGTTGTATAGGGCTCTGGTGAGACCACATCTGGAGTATTGTGTACAGTTTTGGTCTCCTAATTTGAGGAAGGACATCCTTGTGATTGAGGCAGTGCAGCGTAGGTTCACGAGATTGATCCCTGGGATGGCTGGACTGTCATATGAGGAAAGATTGAAAAGACTAGGCTTGTATTCACTGGAGGGGGGATCTTATAGAAACATTTCAAATTATAAAAGGACTGGATAAGCTAGATGCAGGAAAAATGTTCCCAATGTTGGGCGAGGAAAGATTGAAAAGACTAGGCTTGTATTCACTGGAGTTTAGAAGGATGTGGGGGGATCTTATAGAAACATATAAAATTATAAAAGGACTCGACAAGCTAGATGCAGGAAAAATGTTCCCAATGTTGGGCGAGTCCAGAACCAGGGGCCACAGTCTTAGAATAAAGGGGAGGTCGTTTAAGACTGAGGTGAGAAAAACATGTTTTCACCCAGAGAGTTGTGAATTTATGGAATTCCCTGCCACAGAGGGAAGTGGAAGCCAAGTCACTGGATGGATTAAAGAGAGAGTTTGGTAGAGCTCTAGGGGCAAGTGGAGTCAAGGGATATGGGGAGAAGGGAGGAACGGGTTATTGATAGGGGACGATCAGCCATGATCACAATGAATGGCGGTACTGGTTCGAAGGGCCGAATGGCCTCCTCCTGCACCTATTTTCTATGTTTCTATGTTTCTAAAACATCACCTATCCATGTTCCCCAGAGATGCTGCCTGACCCGCTGAGTCACTTCAGCACTTTGTGTCTTGTTTTGTGTAAAGATAGGTGCTAACACTGCTGAGTAAGGCAGAACATTGAACAACGCAGCACAAGAACAGGCCCTTCGGCCCACAATGTCTGTGCTGAACATGATGCCAAGACCATTTCTTATCTGAAGAAGGGTCTCGACCCGAAATGTCACCCATTCCTTCTCTCCAGAGATGCTGCCTGTCCCGCTGAGTTACTCCAGCATTTTGTGTCTATCTTCCATTTCTTATCTACCTGCATATACATATCCCAACATTCCCTGCTTATCCAAAAGTTACTTAAACACCACTATTGTGCCTCCACCACCACCCCTAAAATATTGTCCGACATTCTTGGAGGCTATACATACATTCAATACTGTTTACACAAATCACAATTTGACCCCACACCCTTGCCACTCATGTGGCCTCCTGGTGTGAAATCCCTTCCCATAATTTGAGGGGCGCCTCCACCACACCCTGCCCCCAATGTCCAGCAGCGGAAGGATCCTGGACTGTGGCGCTCCCCCACCGAGCCTTGGCGTTGGCTGCACCGAGCTTCAGTGCGTCCCTCAGCACGTACTCCTGCAGTCTGCAGCGGGCCGGTCGGCAACATTCCCCGATGGACATCTCGCTCCGCTGGGAGGTGAACAACGCTCGGGCAGACCAAACGGCATCTTTCACCGAGTTGATGACCTTCCAGCAGCACTCGATGTCAGTCTCTGAATGTGTTCCTGGGAACAGTCCGTAAATCACAGAGTCCTCTGTGACGGAGCTGTTTGGAATAAACCGTGACAGGGACCCTTGCAAACCTCTCCAGACTGTCTTTGCGAATCCACATTCTGCGAAGAGGTGGGCAACCGTCTCCTCTCCATAGCAGCCGGCCCGCGGGCAGCTCCAGCTTCTTCCCCACCTTGGCTATCCGCTCCAGCCAATTCCTGTCACACGCCTCAGCCCTCCTGAACCAGATCCCCAGCACCTTCAAGAAGTTAGACTTGATGGTGAAGGGGACGGAAGATCGGTCGGGCCAGTTACCAATGAGCATGGCCTCGCTGTTCCTGCGGTTCACCCTGGCTCCCGTGGCCGACTCAAACTGATCGCAGACATTGATCAATCTGTGGAGCGACCCTGGATCCGAGCAGAAGACGGTGACATCGTCCATGTACAGGGAGGTTTTGACCAGTGTGCCCCCACAGCCTGGCAATGTCACTCCTCTTATGCTCACGTCCTTCCTGATCGACTCGGCAAAAGGTTCGATACAACAGACAAACAAGACGGGAGGGGGGGGCAACCCTGCCTGACTCCAGACCTGACGGGGAAGCTGTCTGATTCCCACCCATTGATTTGAACTGCACTACAGATATCGGTGTAGAGCAGTTGGATCCAATTCCTGATTCCCTCCCCCACACCCGTTTTGGAGAGCACGTCCCTCATGTACGTGTGTCGAATGCCTTCTCCTGGTCCAAGCTGACCAGGCAGGCATCCACCCCTCTGTCCTGCACTTAGGCAATGGTATCCCTCAGCAGCATCAGGCTGCCTGAGATTTACCTGCCAGGTACAGCAGCACAGGTGTGGTCCAGGTGGATCACCTGTCCTAAAGCAGACCACCAACCCCAGCATTGAGTTCAGGGCACTCAGGATACCTCATTGAAACTTACAGAATAATGAAAGTGGATGTGGAGAGGATGTTTCTGCTGGTGGGAGGGTCTAGGACCAAAGGTCATAGCCTCAGAATTAAAGGGCGCTCTTTTAGAAAGGAGGAACTTCTTCAGTCAGAGGGTAGTTAATCTGTGGAACTCATTGCCACAGAGGGCTGTGGAGGCTGAGTCAGTCGGTGGGTGGATATTATTTAAGGCAGAGATAGACAAATTCTTGATTAGAACAAGGGTTATGGGGAGAAGGCAGGAGAATGGGATTATGTGGCAGAGATCGGCCACGATTGAATGGCGACTCGATGGGCCGAATGGCCTAATTCTACTCCTATAACTTGTGAACACTCACCACCAATCTCCGTGTGAAAATAACCTGCCCTCCCCACACAACTCCTTTAAACTCTCACCTTAAAGCTGTGCCATCTGCTATTTGATTTTGGGGTTTTTTCAATTCTGGGAGAAAGGTTCCATGCCTCTAATTTGATGTGTGATTGTGCGACTGCTGCTGTGCTAGACGCTGGGAATGCGTGAGGACTTTAGTTTTGTGTGGGTGCGTTTTTTATTGTGGATAAAGCGGGTGGAGGGACGGCCTCTCCCCTTTGGGAAAGGCAGGCGGCCGGCAGAGAGATTGGCTCACAATGACGCCATCCTTTTATTTTTAAACCAATGACCTCATTCACTGCCTCAAGTTTTTTTTTTACTTTTTGAGAGAACAGAAAACAAAAACCTTCCTCCAGTGGATGTTATTTTTTTTATTTGTTCCCCCACCCCCTTAAACCCCCCCAGGAGACACACACACACACACACTGAGGTTGTGCGGCGAGGAAGCGGGCTCCGGCCAGCGGGACAAGCAGGTCAGTCGGTCAGTCAGTCAGTCAGTCGCAACTCGGGCTCAGTGCGGGAGAGTTGTCCGCAACTGCGGGAGGGAGAAGGGGAAGGGGAGAGAGAAGGAGGGAGAAGGGGAGAGAGGGACAAGGAGGGAGAGGGAGGGAGATATAGACAGAGTGAGAGACAAGGGAGTGGGAGAGAGAAGGGGGAGAGAGGGACAAGGAGGGGGAGATAGAGAGAGGGGGAGATATTGAGCGAGAGGGAGATATAGAGTGAGGGACAATGAGGGGGAGAGATAGATAGAGGGAGAGGGAGAGCGACCTCGGCGGCCCCTCACGTGTTGGAGGTGGCGAGGCGAGGAGAAGGTTGGACGCAGCTTACTTACTATTCTTGCTGTGAAACGATTGCGTTTTTCTTTTTTTTATGTGAAACGTAATTAAAAAATAAAAAGCCACCACAGAATTAGCTGACTAAATGTGTGGGTTAGGGTTCGGGTACAAGGACCCGCCGCCTTGTGCGGCGCTCGGGCTGTACGTGTCTTGTCTCCTTGTGAAGGACAGACAGTGTATGTTGTAGACAGCAACAAAAACCTATTCACTAAGTTTACATTGCCGCGAAAGAGGAGTTTTGTACACTTTCCATTTGTTAAAATAATGGCTCCATTAACTTCTAATTGGACCAATAAAATTTTACAGAAGACAAAACTCCAACTTGTATCTGTCTCGTTGTGAAGCACTAGTGTATATAGACAGCCACAAAAAACGTCGTCACCACGTTTACATCGACATTCTAATATTTAAATGGTACCCCCCTCCCCCCCAGGAAGAGATTTTTTTTAATGCTTTCCATTTGTTAAAATAATAGAAACATAGAAAATAGGCGCAGGAGTAGGCCATTCGGCCCTTCGAGCCTGCACCGCCATTCAATATGATCATGGCTGATCATCCAACTCAGTATCCTGTACCTGCCTTCTCTCCATACCCCCTGATCCCTTTAGCCACAAGGGCCACATCTAACTCCCTCTTAAATATAGCCAATGAACTGGCCTCAACTACCTTCTGTGGCAGAGAGTTCCAGAGATTCACCACTCTCTGTGTGAAAAATGTTTTTCTCATCTCGGTCCTAAAGGATTTCCCCTTAATCCTTAAACTGTGCCCCCTTGTCCTGGACTTCCCCAACATCAGGAACAATCTTCCTGCATCTAGCCTGTCCAACCCCTTAAGAATTTTGTAAGTTTCTATAAGATCCCCCCTCAATCTTCTAAATTCTAGCGACTACAAGCCAAGTCTATCCAGTCTTTCTTCATATGAAAGTCCTGACATCCCAGGAATCAATCTGGTGAACCTTCTCTGTACTCCCTCTATGGCAAGAATGTCTTTCCTCAGATTTGGAGACCAAAACTGTACGCAATACTCCAGGTGTGGCCTCACCAAGACCCTGTACAACTGCAGTAGAACCTCCCTGCTCCTATACTCAAATCCTTTTGCTATGAATGCTAACATACCATTCGCTTTCTTCACTGCCTGCTGCACCTGCATGCCTACTTTCAATGACTGGTGTACCATGACACCCAGGTCTCGTTGCATCTCCCCTTTTCCTAATTGGCCACCATTTAGATAATAATTTTTCACTGCATCAAATTCTAATTGGATCAATAAAAATTTGTAGAAGAGAAATAAAGTGGAGCTTGTGTCTTTGAGCTCTTCGTGTTGTATCAAGCTCAACTAGTAAGGCATCTCACTAGAAAAGGAAAGTGGGTTTAAAATATACATAATTCAACTAGATTAAATAGGTTTATATAGTGTGATAGTCGTCTAACCACTTCAGTAGGTCATGAACACTCTTCAAATTTGGGAAGAATATGCATTTGATTATAACCATTATAAAGATTTTAAAACATTGATGATGGAGGTGTATAGAAAGGAATTATAGACAAAATGCTGGAGTAACTCAGCGGGACAGGCAGCATCTCTGGAGAGAAGGAATGGGTGACGTTTCAGCATTTTGTGTCTATCTTCGGTGGAAAACAACACCTGCGGTTCCTACACAAAAGGAATTGTATATCGTTAAGTATAACGTCTATTGAGACCTTTGCTGGAGGCTAGGTGAACATATATTGCTCACCTGAAGCAATATACAAGGTGACCAAAACAAAAGTAACTTGCTTCAGAATATAAAAGATTTAAGCACTGGTTGGCTGTTATTTTGCAACAACAACACGCCTTTCTATGTTGATTTAAGTGTAGAAAAATGTCTCCACGTACTTCAGACAGGTGATAGATAGAAAGAATGAATGTTAAACGAAATAATGAGAAAGTAGAAGATAAGTTATAGAGAATGAATGAATGAATGGAAGAATGCTCAGATGTTGAGAGTGAATGGCTGAGATTGGGATTTGGGTCAGAGGAGCTGACTAATGGGCCTGTCCCACTTGGGCGATTTTTTTAGGCGACTATTGGCGACCAGGCTGTCGCCACATGGTCGCTGGGGTGTCACCTGTATGGTCGTGAGTAGTCTCCTCAGTCGCCCAAAGAGTCGTAGTGTCTTTCTGATCACCGCTGGGTTGTCAACATGTTGAAAATTTGTCAGCGACAGTGGCGACCATGGGTTTGACGCCAATGAGCGTAGCTTGACGTAGGTGCTGTCGTAGGTTGTCGCCAGGTGACGTAGGTTGTTGGTGCTGACTTCGGTTAATTCCATTGTCGTATTTGCTGGCAGTCGCCTGAAAAAATCACCTAAGTGGGACAGGCCCGTAAGGAGAGCAGATGGAGCACTAGAGATGGGAGTCAAATGGGAAATAGGAATTTTGAGGAACTTGCACCTGTTTTCATAAAACTCATGATCTGAAATGTACAAGTTGTCAAAATGTATATTAGAAATAAGTCTACATATAATATTTTTTTAAATCTTGAGGACTCGGTGAGTTTGAATGAGTGAAGCTGTTATATATTGAATGGACAATCTCGTTTCACTAAAGGTAGTGATCTCAAGCTGTTTAAAAGTGGCATCTTAATGTTGGCAGAGAGAAAACAGCATTACATATTCCAGGGCAAATCGCCAAGAAGTTTCCACCTGCAGCAAATTAATCATTAATAAATATCATAAGAGACAGGAGTAGAATTAGGCCATTTGGCCCATCAAGTCTACCCCACCATTCAATCATAGCTGATCTATCTCTTCCTCCTAACCCCATTCTCTTGCCTTCTCCCCATAACCCCTGACACCCGTACATTGATCAGTACAGCACAGGACAAGGCCCTTCAACCCACAGTGTCCGTGCTGACCAGATAGCGGAGTCAGGGGATATGGGGAGAAGGCAGGAACGGGGTACTGATTGGGGATGATCAGCCATGATCACATTGAATGGCGGTGCTGGCTCGAAGGGCCGAATAGCCTACTCCTGCACCTATTGTCTATTGACCAGGATGCCGTTAAACTGATCTCTGCCTCCCTATAATCCATATCCCTGCATATCCTAGTGTCTGTCTAAAAGACTCTATCATATCAGCATCCTCCAGCACCCTTGGCAGGGCATTCCAGGCACCCACCACACTCTGTGTGTAATTTAAAAAAATATATTTATATGTTCCACCCAACCCCTATCAACTTTATCTCCCTCGCCTGCTGAGTGTAAAATTACTTTAATTGGAAACTATACCTATTTTCTACATGAAAAGCTTGCACAGCTAGCAATTTAATAATGACTACCTGATCCATTTTAGTGATGTTAGTTGAAAGATTTATCTGGACAAAAAGTCTTACAGCATGGAAACAGGCCCTTCAGCCCAACTTGCCCACACCAGCCAACATGCCCCCATCTACACTAGTCCTACATACCTGTGTTTGGCACTAAACCTGTCCAATCCATGTACCTGTCTAAATGTTTCTTAAACATTGTGATAGTCTCTGCCTCAACTACCTCCTCTGGCAGCTTGTTCCATACACCTACCACCCTTTGCGTGAAAAAGTTATGCCTCAGATTCTTATTAAATCTTTCCTCCCCTCACTTTAAACCGATGTCCTATATTGATTAGTACACGGAGGCTGACTTCCTTGTTGTAATTCAAAGCTGTGTAAATGGGCCCTGGATACCTACCTGTGCAGGTATGTTTAAGAAGGAACTGCAGATGCTGGAAAATCGAAGGTAGACAAAAGTGCTGGAGAAACTCAGCGGGTGAGGCAGCATCTATGGAGCGAAGGAAATAGGCGATGTCGCCTATTTCCTTCGCTCCATAGATGCTGCCTCACCCGCTGAGTTTCTCCAGCATTTTTGTTTACCTGTGCAGGTAAATTGGTTCTCAGTTTCACTGCATGTCCAAAAGCTGGCAACTCCCAACAGTGCAGCCTTCCTCAGTGGTACACATTGACAGAAGCCTGATTGAGAATTGGCACCAACAGGGGCAATAACCCATACTGCAAATATAAAGAAAGCAAGATCTAATCGACTGTAAATACGGAGTCTGCTTGTGCTTTTTAAAAACAAACAAAGGTAAGCTTTGCAGATGAAAGTACAGGTGAAGCAAAAATCTGATTTTTACTGCAGCACGTTAATGCAATGCGCCATATGTATAATGCATGCCGCAGAAATGAAAATACATTTTTGTTGTCCACAACGCCTCAACATCAGGAGAATATCACAAATCTTAAAATGTTTTTGTTATTCTAAATTCAATCGGAGTCGTACAGCATGGAAATAGGCCCTTCGACCCAACCTGCCCTTGCCCAAACAAGATGCCCCATCTATGCCAGTCCCACCTACCTGCATTTGGCCCATATCCTTCTAAACCTTTTCTATCCATGTACCTGTCCCAAAGGTCTTTTCAATCTTGTGATAGTACCTGCCTCAACTACTGCCTCGAGCAGCTCATTTCATACACCCACCACCCTTTGTGTGAAAATGTTGTCTCTATATTTCCTATTCAATCTTTCCCCTCTCACCTTAATTCTGCCACAAATGTCCAGTGCCCTGGAATATATATTTTTTAATTATTATAGTTGAAAACATTAACGGCGCAGTGGTGCTGGTTTCAGGCGGGCCCTGGAATCAAAGTCAGGATTATTATAGTAGATAAATTCGGGAAGAAATAAAATGTTGCAATTGCACAGTGCCTACCTAGCTAAGCTATTGAAATACATTAGGCTACGATATTAGAGTCATAGTCGAAGAGCCATACAGTGTGAAAACGGCCCTTTGGCCCAACATGCCCACACCGGCCAACATGTCCCAACTACACTAGTCCCACCTGCCAGCATTTGGTCCATATCCCTCCAAACCTGTCCTATCCATGTACCTGTATAACTGCTTCTTAAATGTCGGGATAGTCCCTGCCTCAACTACCTCCTCTGGCAGCTCGTTCCATACACCCACCACCTTTTGTGAGGAAAAAGTTACCCCTCCGATTTCTATTAAATCTCCTCCCCTTCACCTTAAACCTATGTCCTCTGGTCCTCGATTCCCCTACTCTGGGCAAGAGACTCTGTGCATCTACCCGATCTATTCCTGTCATGATTTTATACACCTCTATAAGATCACCCCTCATCGTCCTGCGCTCCAAGGAATAGAGACCAAGCCTACTCAACCTCTCCCTATAGCTCACACCCTCTAGTCCTGGCAACATCCTCATAAATCTTCTCTGTACCCTTTCCAGCTTGACAATATCTTTCCTATAAAACGGTGGCCAGAACGGAACATAATACTCTAAATGTGACCTCACCAACGTCTTATACAACTGCAACATGACTCCCAACCTCTATACTCAATACTCTGGCTGATGAAGGCCAATGTGCCAAAAGCCTGTTTGACCACCCTATCTACCTGTGACTCCACCTTCAGGGAGCTATGCACCTGCACTCCTAGATCCCTCTGCTCTACAACACTCCACAGAGCACCACCATTCACTGTGTAGGTCCTGCCCTTGTTAGACGTCCCAAATTATTATGATGTTTTCTCTACAGCAATTGTTAATCAATAATATATTGCTTCATTTAAACGTAACAATCTTTATAAAGGAAACTGATACCTATATTAGGATTTTGGTGGTGAAATGATACAATGGATGAATCTTCCATGTTTTTGATCTGTTCTGAGGTGTTGCTGTTGTGGTTGTGACTTCATGTGCTGGCTGTTCTAGGCCATCTGATCAAGACACAGTTTAACTACAGCACTAAACTCAACATAAGCAATAAAACAGTGATAATATACAAGGATTTTATAGTGTAAATGTTCACCTGATGTGACGATAAGCAGTTTATGCTTAGTGCACCAGATTCATGTATTAACCTGAAAGTGAAATAAATTTGCATTGACGAAAAAGCTTTTTAATCAAATTAAATTTTCAGTGCGGCATCTACTTTGGTGCTGTTTAAAATATGTTATGGGCTGTGTATTTTCAGTACTATTAAAGGCAACCTTAAATCATTTATAATGTCTGTCGCTGATGTTATATCTTCCATCTTTCTCTCTCTCTCTTTGATGCTCATCAAAGGATTACGTTGTTTGTGGTTTATTTAATGTTTTGGAAGGTTTGATGGAGATGTTTGGACAGCAATCATTGGGAAAATTAATCTTCAAGGTGATCTTGCGAGCGCTACCTTTGAAGGGATTGTAGTAGCTACATTTTAAGCTGGGAGGACGTTGGTTCTTTAAAGAAGAACCAGCTTCCAGAACACAAGGTGCTGGAAGAACTCAGCGGGTCGGGCAGCATCCGGAGAGAGAATGGACAGATGACATTTTGGGTCAGGACCCTTCTTTAGATTCGTCTGACTTTTCTCCAGCACTTGGTGTTTTGCTCTTGTTTACGGAACCGACTTCATGATGCAAAGAAATACTGCATAAAATGTCATCTTTTTCCTCAGTATAGGATAAAGAGGTTCTTCTGCAGTTGTATAGGGCTCTGGTGAGACCACATCTGGAGTATTGTGTCCAGTTTTGGTCTCCTAATTTGAGGAAGGACATCCTTGTGATTGAGGCAGTGCAGCGTAGGTTCACGAGATTGATACCTGGGATGGCGGGATTGTCATATGAGGAAAGATTGAAAAGACTAGGCTTGTATTCACCGGAGGGGGGATCTTATAGAAACATATCAAATTATAAAAGGACTGGATAAGCTAGATGCAGGAAAAATGTTCCCAATGTTGGGTGAGTCCAGAACCAGGGCTACAGTCTTAGAATAAAGGGGAAGCCATTTAAGACTGAGGTGAGAAAAATCTTTTCCACCCAGAGAGTTGTGAATTTGTGGAGTTCCCTGCCACAGAGGGCAGTGGAGGCCAAGTCACTGGATGGATTTAAGAGAGAGTTAGATAGAGCTCTAGGGGCTAGTGGAATCAAGGGATATGGGGAGAAGGCAGGCACGGGTTATTGATTGGGGACGATCAGCCATGATCACAATGAATGGCGGTGCTGGCTCGAAGGGCCGAATGGCCTCCTGCTGCACCTCTTTTCTATGTTTCTATGTTTCCTGTAACGTCCTCAGCTATAAAATGACATTAGACATACGTGTATCAGCTACATGGAGTGGTTGGACAAACTTGGATTGTTTTCTCTGGCATGTCGGAGGTGGAGGGGAGATATGATAGATGGATATAAACAGATGAGAGGCATAGATAGGGGTGGACGGTCAGAGGCTGGGGCCACATTAGACTTCAGACCATCCTGAAGAATGGCCCTGACCCAAAACCTCGCCTGTCCTTACGCTCCACTGATGCTGGCTGTCCCGCTGAGTTCCTCCAGCACGTTGTATTTTGCTCAAGGCTCCAGCATCTGCAGTCGATTGTGTCTCTGTAAATAAGACGTGATGTTGGATTTAAAGCTTGGTTCAAGGTCTAACTGAGCGCCAAAGCAGCACGTCGCTGTGTTTGGGCTGATCGAGGCACATAAAGGCCCACGGGAACTGAGGAGCAAATAGAACCATTTCAGTTGTGCTGGCTGACACTGGGTGTGAGGAGCTTGAATACCATCCAATCAACATGATATTGTGCTTGCAAGACGTGCTGCTTTTTATAGCACCTATTTGTATATAGACACAAAATACTGGTGTAACTCAGCGGGACTGGCAGCATCTCTGGAGAGAAGGAATGGGTGATGTTTCGGGTCGAGACCCTTCTTCACTAGCCTCTGCAGTTCCTTCCTACACGTTTGCATTTGTAAACTGCCTATAACTGTGAAATGCACCTGGAATTTTCATACGAGCATATTCAAATTAACTTTGGCACGGATCCAAATGATTAAAAAAAAGCAAATGGTTGACATTATATGAGGCCTGTTAAATGTTAAGATTCGCACAAGACTTTATGGAATTTTACAAGGTCATTTTTCTTTTCAAAATTTCCTACTGCGATACGGTTTGTTCATTGTGCAGTAATATTTTGATCATTTAAAAAAACAATAATCAAAGCGCATTAATGCATCCTTCATGCTTCAGTATGCGTTAGTGTGAAATCTACTTCATAGGTTTCAAAGGCCTTTTATTGTCACGTGTACCAATTAAGGTACAGTGATACGTGAATTACCATACAGCCATACGAGAAAAAAAGCAACAAGACACACAACTACATAAAAGTTAACATAAACATCCACCACAGCAGATTCCCCACGTTCCTCACTGTGATGGAAGGCAATAAAGTCTAATCTTCTTACTCTTTATTTCTCCCGTGGTCGGGACGGTCGAACCATCCGTCGGGGCGATCGAAGCTCCTGCATCCGTGCGATTGAAACTCCAGCGTCAGGGCGAGCGAAACTCCCGCGGCTTGGAGTTTCCGATGTCGGTCTCTGACCAGAGACCGCGGGCTCCGTGATGTTAAGTCTGCAAGCGCCCATGGTTGGAACTCCAAGGTCGATCCCTGGCAAAGGGATCACGGGCTCCGCGATGGTCAGTCCGCAGGCGATCGCGGTGGAGCTCTCAAAATCGATCCCCAGCAAAGGCCGCCAACTCCTCGATGTTAGGCCGCAGTGCAGACGGAGATACGATACGGAAAAAAATCGCATCTCCGTCTAGGTAAGAGATTAGAAAAAGTTTCTCCCAACCCCCCCCCCCCCACCCCCACCACATAAAACAAGCTAAAGACCACTAAAAACATACATTTAACGCATTCAATTAAATCAAAAAGGACAGACAGACTGTTGGCGATGATCCCTTCAATTCCATTTCTCAGTAATGCCGAAGGTTGAGGGAGACCTGATAAAAGTTTATACAATGATGAGAGGTGTAGATAGGGTAGACAGTCACAACCTTTTTCCCAAGAATGGAAATGTCTAACATCAGAGGCCATAGGTTTAAGGTGAGAGGGGTCATGTTTAAAAGGGATGTGCAGGCCAGGTTATTTACACAGTGGGTGGTGGGTGCCTGGAACGCGCTGCCTGGGGTGGTGGTGGAGGTAGATACTATAGTGGCGTTGATGTGCCGTTTGGATGGGTACATGGATATGCAGGTTATGGAGTATGTGCAGGCAGATTAGAGTTGGTCTCGGCATCGTGTTCGGCACAGACATTGTGAGGCGAAGGGCCTGTTCCTCTGCTCTAAGCTCGATGTATAAACAGAATGCTGAGTGTGGTCTATTTTCAAGAAAGAAGAAAATATTTGCTTATGAGCCAGTGGGTTTACTCATTCATAGAAATAAGCTTATTGCATTGTATTTGGTGTCTTTGTGTACAAGAGGAATGCTTTTGGCAGCTTCACCACGCATGCTACATTGTCTGATGTATAACTGATGCTTGAGCTGTTTCCAGTCCAAGCAGCTCAAAGTATATGTTTTGAACATGAAGCCAATACCTCCAAAAGCCCTTGGCTTTGTCATGTTATGTTAGATTGTCAATCTAATTCAGGCAATCAAATTTGTATTGTCAGGTCAAATCATTGAAAACAATTTCTTTGTGAAGAGTTTGTGTTTGTTTGGTTCTTTGAAGCCAGGGCTGGTGGTGGAGGCACTGGTGTTGAAGAGGCTTTTGGGATTCCACATGGATATGCAGGGAATGGAGGGATGTGGAGGTAGACAAAAGTGCTGGAGAAACTCAGCAGGTGCGACAGCATCTATGGAGCGAAGGAAATAGGCAACGTTTCGGGCCGAAACCTTCTTCAGAGGAGATCAGTTTAACTTGGCAACATCGGGTCTGGTTCCGTGATGTACGATTTCTCCAGTGATGCTGCCTGTCCCGCTGAGTTACTCCAGCTTTTTGTGTCTGTCTTCGGTTTAAAGCAGCATCTGCAGTTCCTTCCTGCACATTGTGAAGAGTTTTGTTCACTGTGATCCAAATATTGCGTATAGTTTCATCTTTGGCCAATTACTGATATCATTCAGTGTTTGCTGGATGGCAAAAAAATAAAATGAAGGTTTTATAATCAGAATTAAAAGCTTGTGTGGCATCTAGTTAATGTTGGAATTACTCCTTCTGATGTATCCTAGCAAAGACTTTGTAAAACCGCCTGCAGCATCTTCATTGGATGTTTCCCATAATATATTAATGAGGTGCCACCTTTATTAGATGAGTTTATTATCTGATACACCAGGGTATAATGACATTTCATATTCATGAGGTTCAGAGAGTAAATAGCTTATTTAAAAAAAAATGCTTTCCTACTTTTACAGTTGAATGTTTATTAGCTATGGCCCTCACCAACATTCATTTCCCATTTAAACTGTATTTCTTTCCCCAAAATATATTACTTTTTCCACATTATACAGCAATGGCACTGATCTATCTGTCCATCCAGTTTTAATATAGTAATATAGCCCGGGTGCTGGCTGTACGGAGTATGTATGTTCTCCCAGTGACCACGTGGGTTTTCTCTGGGTGCTCCTGTTTCCTGTCACATTCCAAAGACGTGCAGGTTTTTAGGTTAATTGTCTTTTTGTCAAATTGTTCCTGGTGTAAAGGATAGAACGTCATAAGGTCATAAGTGAAAGGAGCAGAATTAGGCCATTCGTCCTTTCAAGTCTACTCCGCCATTCAATCATGGCTGATCTATCTTTCACTCTTTCTTTCTTTGATCTATCTTTCATCTTTCACTCCTGTCTCCATTCTCCTGCGGTCTCCCCATAACCCCTGACACCCGTACTAATCGCGTAAGGGTGATCTCTGGTCAGCGTGGACTCGGTGGGCCGAAGGACCTGTTTCCACACTGTATCTCTAAACTAAACCAATTGAGAATATTGAAGGCAGCATTTGATCATAGTCCAACCCCACACCAAAAATGGGTCTCCTAATCTGAGGAAAGACATTCTTGCCATAGAGGGAGTACAGAGAAGGTTCACCAGACTGATTCCTGGGATGGCAGGACTTTCATATGAAGAAAGACTGGATAGACTCGGCTTGTACTCGCTGGAATTTAGAAGATTGAGGGGGAATCTTATAGAAACTTACTAAATTCTTAAGGGGATGGACAGGCTAGATGCAAGAAGATTATTCCCGATGTTGGGGAAGTCCAGAACAAGGGGTCACAGTTTAAGGATAAGGGGGAAGTCTTTTAGGACCGAGATGAGAAAAACATTTTTCACACAGAGTGGTGAATCTGTGGAATTCTCTGCCACAGAAGGTAGTTGAGGCCAGTTCATTGGCTATATTTAAGAGGGAGTTAGATGTGGCCCTTGTGGCTAAAGGGATCAGGGGGTATGGAGAGAAGGCAGGTACAGGATACTGAGTTGGATGATCAGCCATGATCATATTGAATGGCGGTGCAGGCTCGAAGGGCCGAATGGCCTACTCCTATACCTATTTTCTATGTTTCTATGTTTCTAAATGTGAAAATGCTCTTTCCTGCACCGAGTAGCAGCTCAGGGATGGGTCTTGCTCTTATTACGCGGCATGCTGTGGAAAATAACTATGAAATATCAAACATGATCTCTGGCATGTCCCTAAATAAGTTTCTATTTCTCTACAATACTAATTTTTGTTTTGAAGGACTTTTTCTAAAGGGAAATGTAATTTTAGGTAAGATTAGACAATAGACAATAGGTGCAGGAGTAGGCCATTTGGCCCCTCAAGCCAGCACCACCATTCAATGTGATCATGGCTGATCATCCCCAATCAGTTCCCCGTTCCTGCCTTCTCCCCATATCCCCTGACTCCGCTATCTTTAAGAGCTCTGTCTAGCTCTCCCTTGAAAGTATCCAGAGAACCGGCCTCCACCACCCTCTGAGGCAGAGAATTCCACAGACTCACAACTCTGTGTGTGTGTGTGTGTGTGAATTCCACAGACTCACAACTCTGTGTGTGTGTGTGTGTGTGTGTGTATTCAACAGACTCACAACTCCCTGTGTGTGTGTGTGTGTGAGAATTCCACAGACTCACAACTCTCTGTGTGAAAAAGATTAGATTTAGTTTTAGCTTTTTTTAAAAAAGATATCAATTTATATTTGTCATTCAAAGGACATGACTATTTCATTTGTTCCTGAATATTTCCCTTTCTTTTCTCAATGTAATCTGTCATTTGCTTTTGATTTGGTGTAGGCAGGCTCAAATTTAAATTGGTTTTCCATTATGTGTAGGAAGGAACTACAGATGCTGGTTTAAACCGAAGATAGACACAAAAAGCTGGAGTAACTCAGCGGATCAGACAGCATCTCTGGAGAGAAGGAATAGGTGAGGTTTCGGGTCGAGACCTTTCTTCAGACAGAGAGTCAGGGAAGAGGGAAACATTTCCGCTGACTCTCTGTCCGAAGAAGTGTCTCAACCCGAAACATCCTCTATTCCTTCTCTCCAGAGATGCTGTCTGACCTGCTGAGTTACTCCATCTTTTGTGTATATCTTCGGTTATCCACGATACCAGGCCTGAGCAAAGTTGATCTAAACGCCACACTGCCTTAAACCAACGAAAGCTGAATTATTGACAGGTGTTTGGTCCCCATTTATAAAATGTCAACAATGTGAATTTACAACCAATAAACCATCCTGTTTTTGCCACCAAAGTGGATAACCTCACATGTATCCGCATTAAACTTCATCTGCCATGCATCTGCCCACTCCCCCAACCTGTCCAAGTCACCCTGCATTCTCATAGCATCCTCCTCACAGTTCACCCTGCCACCCAGCTTTGTGTCATCTGCAAATTTGCTAATGTTACTTTGAATCCCTTCCTCCAAATCATTGATGTATATTGTAAATAGCTGCGGTCCCAGCACTGAGCCTTGCGGTACCCCACTAGTGGCTGACCATGGGTGTCTCCAGGGTTGGAGGACGCCTGTGCGTGACTTTGTTTAACGTGGGGAGACTGGTGCACAGACAGCCACTCCACGGTCCTCGACAGATCTGGGTCAGGATCCAGTGGGCATGGAGTCCAAGACGACCGGAGACCCTTTTCTGCTGCAGCCTTCATCCGCCTTCCCAGCCGTTATGACGCTCCACTAAGGTCAGCCATCGTCCTCCGCCTGTTCCACCGTTGAGGTCTTGGTTGGATTGCTCTTGTCAGAGTCCTCCCCCTCGACCTTACCGCCATGGGTGGCCCTACCAGGAGCATAGCTCCAGACGGCATCACTCTCAGGATCTCAGGACCACACAAGCTTCTCCACCACAACGACAAGGTGACAATCCATGATTAAACAACATTCCCTATTGTGTTGGTTGACGTTCATTGGGTGTATATTCTGTGATTTGGTTTTAATTGACTTGGTGCAGACAGATGTGATAAGTTTATCTTGGCCTCATGTCTGGCATGGTCATAATGGGCCGAACGGCCTGTTCCTGTGCTGTACCTATGAAGAACATTAAACTGACTAGCCTTTATCTGGTGGGGTTTACGGAAATTAGATTGGAGGGAATTATTTACTTTGGGATAACCCAGGGGTGTGAGGGTGGGGATAGGGGTGGGATGGGAGGGTATTGGAGGTGGTCATTGTTTAAAAATCAAATTTTGGCCATTTAAAATACACAAAGAGGTAAATGTTCTTATTTCTATGAAGGCCAGCAATCTTAACTCTTCAAGGGGTACTGGAAGCAGAATCTTGTGAGTTGTGTTTTAATAAGGGAGGAGGTGCAAGGTTAACATATTTCATGTTTAATGACACAGGAGGAGGCTATTCAGCCCATCTAGTACCTGCCAATTCTCTGAGATATCTGAGAAACAGTTGCATTTCTCGAGTCTTTTCTAGTTCTCTCCACACACCCATCAACTTTCCTTGGTGCTCCTGCCCCCTCCCCCCCCGCCCCAGTTCAGTTTATTGCCACGTGTATCGAAGTACAATGAAAAGCTTTTTGTTGGGTGCTAACCAGTCAGCAGAAAGACAATACATGATTACAATCGACCCATTTACAGTGTATAGATACATGATAAGGGAATAACGTTTAGCGCAAGGTAAAGCCAGCAAAGTCCAGTCATGGATAGTCCGAGGATCATTAAAGAATGTGCAACCGATACCAGGGGCAGTTTAAATAAACCTAACAATCTGCACGTCTCTGGGATGTCGGAGGAGCACCCAGGGGAATCCCATGTGGCCACCGGGTGAACGTGCAAGCTCCACACAGACAGCAACCAAGCATGTGGAGTGGAGTAGGATGGGGTGGAGTGTAGTGGGGTGAGGTGGGGTGGAGTGGTGGTGGTGGGGTGGAGTGGTGGGGTGGAGTGGAGTGGTGGGGTGGAGTGGTGGGGTGGAGTGGAGTGGTGGTGGTGGGGTGGAGTGGAATGTAGTGGGGTGGGGTGGGGTGGGGTGGAGTGGTGGTGGGGTGGAGTGGAGTGGAGTGGTGGTGGGATGGGGTGGGGTGGGGTGGTGTGGGTGGATGGGGTGGAGTGGTGGTGGGATGGGGTGGAGTGGGGTGGATTGATAGGGCAGTGGAGTGGAGTTTTAGGGCACGTGCTATGAACTGTGGCACCACAATGCCCATTATTGTTGGTAAACAGGAATGTAGAGCTACGGTTATAATTAGACCCACTGGGAGCCTGTTAAATGGTGGAGCAACTTCAATAGACCAAGTGATCTAACTCTCCTGCTCTAGAAAGTCAAGACCATTTAATTGTCTTATGTACCGACAAAAGCACCATGAAATTCCTACTTGCTGCAGCTTTGAAGCTATACACGCAGATAATAATTTTAAAGATTCAATAAATTAATAACTGATACCAGTGCAAAAACCCCAAAAGTCCTTAGTGTAACCAAAACAGGCCATGGTAGTTCATAGTTGAGGTTGGCCTTGTGTGGTGTTCAACAGCGTGGGACAACTCATTGGCGCAGCGGTAGAGTTGCTGCCTCACAGCGCCGGACACCCGGGTTCGATCCTGACTACAGGTGCTGTCTGTACTGAGTTTGTACATTCTCCCCGTGACCTGCGTGGGTTTTCACTCGGTGCTCCGGTTTCCTCCCGCACTCCAAAGACGTGCAGGTTAATTGGTTTTGGTAAATTGTCCCTAGTGTGTAGGATTAGGATAGTGCTAGTGTACGGGGTGCTCGCTGACACGGTGGGCCGAAGGGCCTGTTTCTGGGCTGTATGTATCCCTAAAGTAAAGTAAAAAACCTGGTAGTTGCTGCCTGTGGGCAGAAGGGTGATTGTGAAGCTGGTGACCGCTGTTTTCAGACTCCTGTACCTTCCTTCCGATAGTTGGAGTGAATAGAGAGTGAGGCTGGTGCGCTGTGGGTCTTTGATAATATTGGCTGTCTCATCCCAGTGTTATGTTTGTAAACATGAACCATGAAATATCTTCAGCGTTTTTCATAATCTCTCAGCCACAATCCTCACACATCGTGTGTCTGCAGGGTACATCAGGAACAATAGCCTGTAGCCAAAATATAATCTGCCAAGGCCTGCTGGATCTCCCGCTTGTTAGCAGTTTTAACTCTGCTTCCCATTCCCACACTGACCTTTCTGTTCTGGGCCTCCTCCACTGTCAGAGTGAGGCCACACGCCAACTGGAGGAACAGCCCCTCATATGCCGCTTGGGCAGCTCACAGTAACATAGAAACATGAAATAAGTGCAGGGGTAGGCCATTCGGCCCTTCGAGCCAGCACCGCCATTCAACATGATCGTGGCTGATAATAATAAATAATAATAATAAATACTTTATTGATCCCCTCGGGGAAATTCAGATGTCCAGAAGCCCCCAACCAACAAACCCACACATTCAAAGCGAACGCAGACAGAAAACACATAAAATACAATGTGGACACTACCTGAGAGCAATAAATACTTACAAAGACCAATAATTAACAATTAAAAATTAGAAAATGCAAAAATGCATCCCCCTGCAGCCTAACGGTCAGTATTATAAAATCTAATGGCTGCAGGGGTGAAGGATCTCCTGAACTGCTCCGTTCTACAGCGCAGGGAGAGGAGCCGGTTGTTGTTCCGTGTGCTCTTTTGACCCTCCAGAATTACATGGAGGGGATGCCCGGGGTTTTTCAGGATGACCTGCACCTTGCGCCTCATACGCCTATAACCATATAACCATTACAGCACGGAAACAGGCCATCTCGGCCCTTCAAGTCCGTGCCGAACATTTTTTTTAAAAAAATTTTTTTTTAAATTAAAAATAAATACTTCCTCCTAGTCCCATCTACCTGCACTCAGACCATAACCCTCCATCCCTTTCCCGTCCATATACCCATCCAATCTATTTTTAAAGGATAACATCGAACCTGCCTCCACCACTTCCACTGGAAGCTCATTCCACACAGCTACCACTCTCTGAGTAAAGAAGTTCCCCCTAATGTTCCCCCTAAACTTCTGTCCCTTAATTCTCAAGTCATGTCCCCTTGTTTGAATCTTCCCTACTCTCAATGGGAAAAGCTTATCCACGTCCACTCTGTCTAACCCGCTCATAATTTTAAAGACCTCTATCAAGTCCCCTCTTAACCTTCTGCGCTCCAAAGAATAAAGACCTAACTTGTTCAACCTTTCTCTGTAACTTAGTTGCTGAAACCCAGGCAACATTCTAGTAAATCTCCTCTGTACTCTCTCTATTTTGTTGACATCCTTCCTATAATTAGGTGACCAAAATTGTACTCCATACTCCAGAATTGGCCTCACCAATGCCTTGTACAATTTTAACATTACATCCCAACTTCTATATTCAATGCTCTGATTTATAAAGGCCAGCACACCAAAAGCTTTCTTTACCACCCTATCTACATGAGATTCCACCTTCAGGGAACTATGCACAGTTATTCCTAGATCCCTCTGTTCAACTGCATTCCTCAATTCGCTACCATTTACCGTGTACGTCCTATTTTGATTTGTCCTGCCGAGATGTAGCACCTCACATTTGTCAGCATTAAACTCCATCTGCCATCTTTCAGCCCACTCTTCCAAATGGCCTAAATCTCTCTGTGGACTTTGAAAATC